>LQRL01126700.1:7246-22737 GCA_001703475.1 Hydroides elegans
CTGAGCGGTTGAGAGACGCCTATATGCGACAAACCCGTGACAATAACTTTCCGGGCCTTATTTTGCATCACGACGTCATATGAAGAGCTTAGATACATTTGCGACGATAGTTGTTACCAAAAACATTTGTCTCTTTATAACACAAAGGTCTTGACCATCGACGACAATTTGTTAAAGTCAGTTCATGCGCGGCTCAAACAGGAAAATGACACGATCTGCAATAATCCATTAACCGAAACCTTATTTTACCTGAAGCAAGGTTGGATCCATGCTCACGAAATATCCTAAAGTTCCTAAAACGAAATGGAGCACATGACATAAACCGCACAGGGCCAACCCATTATCTCAAGATTTGTCTAGATTTCAGTTTGTTATAACATTGACACCATACATCTAACTGTGGGGTGCGAAATTTGTCCATGAGCAGTGCTTACGTTTTGTTTTTAGGGCGGATGTTACCATCTCCCTTATAGCATACGAATACCGTATATTGAAATGAAAAAAAAAAATGAAAAAAAAAGTGATAAAAGAAATATTTGACTGCTCAGAAATTCTAATAATATTGATTGAATCAAAACATGTAAACACCAGTTGCCTCATAACATCAATAAAGAACAGGCTTAGCATGTCAACCTTCCATTGTGACATAGGTGTGGACTTGTACACTTTGATCATAGATACTAATGAACCACAATTTCATATGAGGTGCCTAATTTCGCGTCTCGTTTAGCATTGAACTATTGTAATGATTATTGTACACTTTGATCATAGATACTAATGAACCACAATTTCATATGAGGTGCCTAATTTCGCGTCTCGTTTAGCATTGAACTATTGTAATGATTATCGATGCAATGTGAATAATTAGGGTTAGCAACACTGTCCTGAGCATTGTCCTACCAAAGTCATCCGTCACATGATATAGGAACGTTTGTTGCTTTGGCTGCAATTGAAAATCAGTTATCACACCCGAAATTTGACGATAAATATACATAACATATGTTAATTGACATGTATAATGTTGAAACCGATTTATAGAGTAAATCAAGATAAAAGCTGCATCGGATCTATCTAAAGACCAGTTATGCTGATGCATAAACAATTGGTAACATTGCTTGTTAGAAAACACTAGGTTCCAGACCGCAAACCGTTGTAATTATCCGAATTTCAAGAGGTAGGCGGCAAATTTTTCAATTAATATGTTACGATGAACACAAAACTAATAAGACAATAGACAGAACTTCCATATGAAAAGCTCCTCGATAGTGGACATGAGCAGCTAGGCCCAACATGCAGATAAAATGCCCCAATATTACCGACCATAAATGCAATTAATATAGCATGCCGTCCTGTAAATTGGTTGGTAGCGACAATTTTATGGACATAACGTTATTTGTTGGTTTTGGCGACCCTGGCGCAGCCAGGACCTCTCACGACATATTCTGTTAATTCTGGTACCAAAATGAAACGTTTTCAAGAATAGAATTCTACGAATAAAGGTTTCATATGAAATTGCATTGCGCCGTTTTGCGTCGGACCAGTATTAACCTAACGTCGGATTTTAAGTTGCGATAATGTATATCTGAAATTGGGCTGATGAACATTTAAAAAAACTATAGGAGACAACGTATAAGGACGGAACATCTAACAGTAATGACCGAGTATGTCCTTTGTTTATACGCACTCATGCGTTCTACACGCATTACTCATTAACTCGGAAGTGACAAATACAGATACATAACATCATGTCGGGTCTACATCTGTCTGTTGTTCACCGACAAAATAACTATGAAGCATTTAATAAAACGAGTTTCTATGACAAATAAAGATAATATTATGAAACAATGCAAATTTTTCCAGCAAAAAAAAAACACTGATTCTTAGCTATATGAACAATATCACGATAATATCGTTGAAAGAATTGCCTAATTAAATTCGTTTTAGATTTAGTTACATAAAACTATATTAACTTACATATCGTATGAAGATGGGATCCGGGAGCATTAGAATATTAAAATAAAGGTTATGAGGGCATTATCACAATAGTATGAGTAAGTAACCAATTCGAATCCATTTCAGTCAGAAATAAATCACAACGGCTCTGACCCAGTCTGCTCACTCCTACAGAAAGGTGGCTTTGTTGTAAGGACGTCTTACATGTTGGTTAAACACATCATTGCACGAGTCGTGTGTTGCGTGCCTTCCAATGTCGATGTAGAATTTATTTCTTTTGAATAATCAAAATTCGTTAGTTGCGCTGTAAAAAAAACTAGCTCTTTAGGGTTTCCCATAAAGATATAACATTATAAGCCCTGAAATAAGCAGTGATTCAAAACGCTAATGTAAGAATGGCTTATAACTCATCAGGTTCATCATAGAATTTGATATAGACACTGGTGTATATATGTATCACCTGTCAAAATGGAATACAACCTTTGCACAATACGATATATAATTTTCAACAAGAAATGAAAGGGGCAAATTAATATCCTAGGAACTATTTGCAGCTTCATTCCGAACGGCTAGCAGTTTTTAAAGTTAATTAATAACTATACATAACACTCGAATAACTTTTTTTAGTTCTAAATAGCTTGAAATTGTTTGACTCCAGGTACTGAATGTTCGATATTTAGGTGATAGTTAAAATAACGCTGGATATTTCTTTGTCACGTGGCGTTAATCATGTGATAAATATGTATTTCCCTGCCTCGTTTTCCCTTATATTCAGTGGTAGTCTAGTTTTTTTATGTTAAACTACATTGGTAAAGAACTGGCTTATAGGGTCAATGTGGATAAACTGTTAAGGCAAAATAACTGACCAAATGCAGAATTGGCTTGTACCGAACAACAAATTCATGTGTTTATTCAGGCCGAGGATGTCAGTATTTTTCAGTACATCCGAGTATATAGTGACGTCTCTATAAACCCAGGCTTTCTGAAATGCAGGGACGTCCTCGATATTCGAGGTATGTCCAAGGGTTAAAAATATTCAAAATAGGTTCAAAATGTTCAAAGTTGAGATATGAAATACATGTAAGGAAATATATTTTCTTTTGACAACTCGGTCAAATTAAAAATGTTTATACAAAATTGTGTGAAGGTGTTCAAAAAAGTTCAAACGTTCGAAAATGCAACAGACTCATCACGTACCCAATGTAAGACATTTAAATAAATTACACATACATTAGACAGGTTATATTACAGGTTGATATGCAAGTCTCTTGGTTGAGTCATACTTTCTTAGGAATCGCGTCAAAAATGTTCAAATGTTCAAAAAGCATCAGTTTAGATTAATATTTTCAAAATAAAGGACGTTTCAACAAAAAACATCCGTACTAAGGCTACCTACCTCAAAAATATAAAACATAGTATGTATTAACTATAGTTTGAGCCTTTGAACATTTTTAACCGAATTCGAACGTTTTCGAACATGTTGATTCCTTGGACATGTTATCCTTGGTTTGTCAGTGAAATCGACAAGTTAAACTTTGTATGCAACAAAGTCGATTTTGCAACGTTTAAATGTTGTTATTCTGCATTCTTTACATCTGTCTCGCTAAGAGAGTACATTATCATTAATTGAATGGGCTCAGCAGAGCGGATAACATTATATTCACTAAAATGTTTATAAGACTATGCGAAATCTCGTTAACTTGCGTTAATTCATCTTTTTGACCAACCAACTAAGCACTGTGGATCTAATTATCAATGTACTCTGCAGTCCAATAACAAGATTCATCTAATACAATGAGAATTCATAAGAATTTCAATAAAAAATTAGCACCGGAATAAAATGCATGTCTCAGAATTATTTTATATCTAATGATACAGAAATGATACAGACACGCACTTGCGGATATACAAATATTGTGATACAAGGAACCCATATATCACCATCCAAAATTAGGTTCTAGAATGATATACCAATTTTATAACTATTTAAAAAATGAAACTTATTTTGCTGTTATACAAATAATAAAAATGCCCTTAGTGAGGTTAGGGCGAGGTTACACTAAAGTAGTGTTCCATCAATGTTGGTGCCCTACTGACCGATATGCACCTTTCCACCAATAGTTCATATTATATTGATATTTGCAAACCGAAAAACAGTAATGACGTACGGCAGCTCTTCATTGAAACACAGAAATATATTTATGCAGACTAACGAAATGACGACTGACACTGTAAATAAGTAAAGCAAGAGTTTTGGATACTTTGAATAAATTTATCTTATATATGTAAAAAAAAAGATAAAGAAACTAAGTGTAGAAAACCTTACCTTTGCAAAATCTCACTTAATTACTTTTCCTTTATCCGTTAAATTATATGAATTCTGTGTGTAATATTTGTCTGCTCTCACAACCATAGAAATCAAGATACATCACTGATATAGTGTCCTTTAAAAGTTTTGGGCATCATACTTGTTGGAGTTGAAAATTAAGATATCAATTCTGTTTTACGC
Organism: Hydroides elegans; assembly: GCA_001703475.1. NCBI lineage: Eukaryota > Metazoa > Annelida > Polychaeta > Sabellida > Serpulidae > Hydroides > Hydroides elegans. Next base: position 11,709 of record LQRL01126700.1, read on the forward strand.
AATAAAAGTCCTGAAGATGCTATCTAAATGGCTAAATTATCCACTCGTTATCTAGAGTCTATTCTATTCTCAAGATACCATCATAAGCTTATTCCAACATACCAAAACCAATTTATAATTTGTAATATGAGAATACTAGATATAACCATGCAACCTGTCATATGGCAATCCTGTCCATTGTCTCTTGCTGTATCCGCTTCCGATAGCAACAAAGTCAAAAGCCCGTCACATTTTATTGTGAACGGACACCTCGTAATGAAGCACATTCAATCTCTCCTCCTCACCATTGCGATATTAGTAGTCTATGATCTACTCTCTGTGTCATTTTGTGTCCTTTTTGCACTTAGTGTGAGCAGTAGTGTCTGGCATTATCAAACCATAGAATATTTTTATTGAAAAAAAAACGATGATTTAGAAAAAAAATCATAAAAGGTTCGATTTGCAAATCTAAAAATATTAATTTTAATCACTTTAAACTATTACTTAACATTAATATTTCGGGTTTTTTTTTCAATACAAAAAGCGGCTATGTATCTTTTGAAAGAATGATAACGATAAAAATCTGAAATGATGATAGTTTTTTCTATAGTAATTTACTATGCTAATTTTAAACGTTTATGCACAAAATATCCGTCACGTTTAGATACTAGATTGAATTTAACCCGCTAAGATAGGGTACATTAGTCAAAATGACATCCAGAAAAACTTTCATAAAGGAATATATGTTCTTCTAGGGACGTCGTGCCGAATGCGACCATGCTGAACGTCGTTTTCTGATAAAGATATAATGCAGCCGTTCTGGATCCGATAAAATATTATCGAAAAGTATAATTAAATCTGGCGGATCGGGATTAAATACTATTCAATATACTTTGTGCTTTATTTCCCTAGCTTCTATATCGACTGGCGTTCGGGTCCGTATTTCGTACGTCCTTGTCGTATGAACAACGTCTTTGCAGCATCAAGATGACATCGGACGACGGAAGATTAATCTTCCGCCTGGACGTAAAAGAAGGGCATCCCACGATCATTTTTAAGTGTTAATTTAAGCATTAAACCACCTTTTAACATTGAAATGACCAATAAATAAACACATTTTGAAATGTACTTTTTTACAAAAAAAAGGTGTTAATGTTTTTGTAGCTTACTGACCTCATTGGCTAATCTTGGTGGCTGGAATCGGAAACTTGAAAATCAGAAAAAATGTATTTACTACCAGTTTATTTTACATTAGAATTCCGCGTGCCTATCTTTATATATCGTGATAAAATGAACACAAAAATGTTGAATGTATTCGTATAAAAATAGAAAATTGTTGCAAAATGTGATCCTCGATTCGTGTAGCAGGAACACTTTTTTTTTTATTTTTGAAAGTTTGTGCCTAGATCAATTTTTAAACACCTTTTTGATTAACACCTCGTGTTGTGCTCTTCGTAAAAGGACATCCAGGAGACCTTCATATTGGCCCAAATGAGAACATCCCTTCGACGCCACGCGGGAAAGAGACTATAGCTAGGGTCGACCCTTGCCGAATAGGTTGGTAAGAAAAACGTTATTTTCAATTAATTAAGCGATCACAGAATGTGTTTGATATTGTCCCATTTGAATCCGCATTTTAGTTGGCAATCGGTAGAGCATCATTTCAAAAATGTAATCCCATAGCGACAGCCATTTGAGATGTGTACTATTGCGTTGGTGACTTGATTAATCTAATTTGGAATATAATTATGACATCGCATTGGGAAATATCACTTTGCCAATCTGTTTAACATCTAATATATTCGGTCAAATAAGACATTTTTGAAGGCCATCAATCGACATAATTATGGAACTTAATATTATGTTATAATATTATTCCATTAAAATTATGCAACAAAATTGTATAAGCATTGTTATATGTTTTTGTCAGCTAAAAAGTGTTCATATTTTCTTAGCTTACATTCCATTTACAACAATTGCTTTAAAACATATTTTTCATTGTGTCCACTGTGTCAGGGTATCTTTGAAAGAGGACTTTCAAGTGATAAAAAAACCTAAAGATAATTAATTCGTATTTTTATTCTCAGAAGCAATTACATGGAGGGCAGTTGAGTGTGTATTATGCGAAGATTATTTATAGTTTTAATGGTGAATTAACCCTTGGCATTCCATTTGCCAAATCAGTGGCATGAGGCCAAATGATAATAATGCGATTATACATGTAGACGTCTACAAAGCACTGTAAATAACAATTTAGAATAATAGAGGGAAGTTTATCCAACTTTCGAATAAAGTGAATATGTAACAAAGTATACATTAATATAAACGTTGATATGTTGATGTGGACATATAAATGTTGATATGTACAAAGGTTAAATGCATTTTTACATGAAACAAACAACTTTACAAATTGTGTCCTTATCATAATTGATAGCTGATAATAAAGATCCACATATTCTAAAAACGTCTGAAATCGGAATGTACAAAGCTACCGGTATATATTAAAATGTCAAACACTTTTCACGTTTTCTTGGGTCTCCACCCTCGTACAAACTGCGTAAATTTCATCGCTTCAAATGGCGAAAAACTGAATTCCTGTTTCAGCATATCTTCATTGAGTCGCGAAGCAAGACTGCCATCGACTTGTTGCAAATGAAACGAATGAATATGATGTGGCATCTTTAGCAAACGAAGACAATCGCCCAGTTGTTGAACGGAGAGCGAATTCAGAGAGGACACTCGTACGTCACCAAGACTTTGGAAATCAGCCGCTACTTGTTCCCTTGCTTGGTCGTATGATGGCGGTGAAACTGTCGATCGGGTCTCTTGTGAACTGGATGAGTTGGTCGAGGGTCTGCTCTGAAGCTGGTAGTTAGGTTCTGCTGAATTTGTATGGTAAGACTGAGCTGGAGAATCGCCATGTACAGGTGTGGTGTGTTGCGTTGCATTTGAAGCTTGTTGAACAGTATTGCTACTTGGTTCAGGTGAAGGGTCACTCGGAGCTCTTTGTTGTTCGTCATTGTCCTCTGTGTTTGCTTCATAAAACCGGAAGGTCAGCGAAGGTGTGTCGTCATCGGGAGTCGGCTCTCTCGGCTGCGGCCTCCTTGTAGATTCGGGATTCGATGGAAGAATGATCATTTCAGGGAAATCAGGAAACTCCATACTCGGTCTACTGCGTGGCCTAACCATGGTACGTTTAGGACGGAAGGTCAAATACATTCCATTGTCGAGTTGTATCGTTGCAGGCATAGTAGAACTATTTCTTCGACTACCGACAACCCCGTTTGGTCCGCCGTTAAAACCAGAACACCGCCTATCCACGGAAACAAAAATATTGGCTTCCGGTACATCGTATAAATACGGCGTAGCCCCTGCTCTGTTATTTGTATCAAGGCATGTCGGACACGCATTGTAGTACAAATGAAATACTCGCCGGTCTGCTGTTGTAAGGGTCAAGTATTGATCCGATACTTGTGTGATATGGATGGGAGGTTGAGCCTCTTCCTGTTCGTCCTCGTCGCTAGGTTCTGTAACATGTGGTGGTGTATTGGTTGCTATGGGAAACGTGCCGGTTGTTAGGTAGTTGGATCTCGTGGGGCTTACAGGAGAGTGGGTTGCCAGCGGTCGCACTGCAAGGCTGGGTTTAGAGATACTGGGCAAGGATTCGTTTCCTGTGGGCGATGATTGGTTTTGTATATTGTTTACCGGGGTATGTTCACCAGATGCGTGATTTTCTGTTGTGGTTATCGGGGTATTATCACTACTTGTATTCGGATTCACAATTGGTAGCGCTTTTGGTCTAACGACTTGGGCTGGGCCTGAGCCGCATAGTGAACCGTTTTGTGATTCAAAATATTGGTTTGTTCCTGGTTGTGGTTCCGTTTGTGATTCATCTCCGAGAATTGCTGCTTTTTGTGACTCCTCTACTGACACTACAAATCCCGTCACGGGAACCGGTATAGGCGAGATACATGCTTCTTCATTGCTGAAATATATAAATGACATGGTTGTTTACCGTGTTATTTGCAAAAAGTAATACATGTTTATCATATTCTACATATCATACATGAAAAACATCACATTTCGATTTATCTACGATTGACTGTATTTATATATGAGTTACACCTAATTCAGCAATTTGATGTAATGGTTATATTCTACAGATCCTATAAATAAGTATTTGGATGGATCGTAAATGACAATGTTAACGTACTCGCCAATGCCTTGTATCTTGATGTTCCGGGGAAGGGTACTACTCTTATCTGGTTTCTTGCCCCATAGTTTCATCTGTAAAAATGTATGATATGGCTTTATATTGAAAAGAGATTTGAATGCAGTCAAATATGAAATCAAATATAGTCTATTGAATTCTCTATTCGAAACTGAATGTATTTCCAAATATGAGGAAGTAAATGTGTGTTTGTTACAGAGATGAAAAAATGAATATATGATAGGCCTGGCCCCATTGTAAGCGTTTAGAGTATTTTTCCCCAAACCTTTCTGCTTATTTATTTCTAAAATGCGAGACTCGAAACGCACATAAACGATGGCTTTTAAAAGCTAGTCGCGTTACAATCTCCTCGGAAGGAATACTTTTGAGGACAGGGTTAGTTTAGGGAAAGCTCGAAGAAAGCTTCCGATGTGACCACCTTCTCACAGACGATTCCCAGTTGATAAGGTATATGTTTTATAACACCGTTACTGTTGATTATAATTTAATTTAGATCTGTGACACTAATTTTAGCAAAGTGGGCTTCTTGAAAGTGCACTCGTGGTTATTTTGATGCATATTTTATTACGTGTCATAATGGTATCAAATCCTGTTTTTTTAAAACTTATTTGGAAAACAGGTCGTGATGAGCTATGCTACGAGAAAATGAAAAATGTATTGAATTACTTTTGTAAATGACGGACTCCTCTTCTTTTGTTTCACTTTTGCCTTAGCACCATTATCTGTGGTAAATAAATGAAGTTTTTTTTATGATAATACATTTGTACTTGCTTATTTCACTGACTTGTCATATTATTGTAGACTGTTGCATTGTACACAATGCATATACGTTTGTCTTTTTATTTAATTCCATTATAGTTGAATTACATTATCATTTTGATAAGTCTGATAAACACTTACATTTGTCTACTGAATAACTTAAAATGACTTCCGATAAAACATAAACAGATTTTTTTTTAAACATTCAAATAAGTAGATAAATCACTGCATATGCCATCCAACTTCTCGAAAAAATGAACATGTTGTGATAGTCTACGTCAAGGCAACTGTGAATTTCTGCCAATCACAACGAAATTGTGAGTGAGTGAAATAATTTTGCAGCGATATTGAAGTAGAAACCATTAAAATTTATTTTGCCTTTTTGTGGGGTATGAAGACCATAAGCCGGCAAAAACTGTGAATCAGAGTCCTCTAGACTTCCATATTCTCGGAGTTTCTCCAGATCTAAGTTGTTAACGTGTGCTGTTATTCCTGCTCCCATAGGTATTTGTATACAATTTTCTCCTAAACATTCAAATGAATAAGGTGGTGTCATTATTTTATTAACCAATTTCAGCATATATAGTGTTGACAAGGTGCCTTCACGCAAAAAAAATCGAAAATAATGCTATAAAAAAAAACGATTTTGCGTGAACAGAAGGGGGTAAATAGCTATGTTTTTATACATAAAAGTGGCTCTCGAGCTTTCGGTTTTCGAGCTTTTATTTTCGTTTTGTTTTGTTTGCGTGAAAGCGACCTTAATATGAACACAATTTAAATGCCAAAAAATAACATATCCTATAAATAGCAATTTGCAATAAAGCATTACTTAGAGTCTATAAAGAATATTGGTCTGAGTTTCTTTTTTTTTGTAGAATTCTTTTGTGCGATATGGATCGAGAGCTCATATTCCATATACATGTACAAATAGAGAATAGATGCAATATCTTAAAAATATAAAAATATTAAAAATATCTTACCATGCGTGTTCCTAGCAATAATGAATTGCTGCTCCACGATTGGCATTTCCAAACCATAGGCAGAATCTTGAAAATGATAAAGAAACAGAAAATGCTATCATGGATTTCAATGAAAACATAGTCATACCGAATCATAACAAATCCTTTGAGAAAACCTTATATTATGATGTGATTATTTTATCTTTACAGATATATCTTATTTTTCTTCTTAGATTTTGTTTGTACATGCATATACAGGATTTATAATTAGATATTGTGACATTTTTTCATATATTCTATTCAATATGGTTTAACGTGTCATCTTAACGGTGCGATCACACACTTGCTGAATTTTGCTGCGATCACTGCGAACTTAATCTAGACAATAAAGCGATATAATTTTTCTATATTTCATTTGTCACTCGCAGGCATCACTTTAAATTCCGCAATTGCTTACCGAATTGCGTTATCTTTGAGCTGTATGCATATGCTAAAACACATTGATCGATTTACCTTGGTTTAATCGAGGTTCCTTTGCTCTGAACTTGCGCTTATGAATGCCCTCCACAACGAATTCCTATAAATAAATTGAATAATTTGTATCAACAAAACCGGAATGTACAAGTGGCAAAGGAAGTATCTGAAATCGGGATGAATAAGAAAACCGCAATATTAAGCTGCGACAATAATTATTAACGCTGTCAAACAACAACGATAACGAAAATTAAAAAGAACTAAAAATAAAATTCTACCTCTTTGTCACAAGGTAACCCGTTCAAGTCAGGTATTCGGTTAAGACCAAGGCTTATTCTTATCCGAAAAGGAAATTTATTTTGACATTTTGCAATGATATCGGATAAACTAAAATCATCCTTTGACCATTCCATATCAGCCTTTGCAGGTTTTGATAACGTATCCATTTTATTTTGGAAATTTATAGCAATAAGGCATATATTTAACGCTATGAGCGTCTAGCATTTAAACTGTATAGTATCGACTTCAAAATTATTTCAATTCAATTTGCTGATACAATGTATTACATAAAATTCCCTTCTTATATGTGTTGTTCAAATTGCGTTTAAATCCCTTCTACGTGATCATTCTTGCAAGCAAAGCATTAAGCTTAATGTGAGTGCTATTTATATACATTTGTAAGTTTTGCTTTGCTGTGTTTAACTTGAGGACAGCGTTCGTTTATGTTAAGGAAATGAATTCTTGTTAAGTATGTCAATAAATTAGTATGTATATAGTCTACTTATACTGGCATTGGATTTGCAGGCAGTTTTTATTAACCGAAACTGCGCATTAGACTAGTTTATATAATTCGTGTCTACACAAAGTGATTTAATTGGGTCGCAATAAATTGTCAAATGTAGTAAAGCAATAAATATTTCAAGATAATTATTACATGGTCAGGGTGCAGTGCGTAAAGAAATTATTACAGCCGGCGTGAAGTTAAAGGTGAACTGAAGCTTGGATACTTTTTATAATTTAAGCACTATCAGTTCAACCTTAGGAAATAATTATGAAGATAAAGGATTAGTTAATGTTTATTGCACTTAGCCTCCGACTTTGATCATGAATATTCATAATTTTGAGCATCAACAAAAAGTATCACCTTATTATTTTATCATTTGAATAATTGTGCATATATACTTAAATATATCAAGTATCATAACGTTCTTTGTAAAGCTTATTTAAACCCTAGCATAACATATATTGTGTGAATTTGACGGTATCTGAGTTCCAATTGTTATTAAAACCATAAACAATCAAGTTCATTATCTAAAACTGTGTTTTACAACTCTATGCTGCAATATCGCACGAAACTTCAATGTTCCTTAGGAGATACTCTATACTGCTTTGTGTCTGTTCATTGCTCCTTGTCTTTCCAGGTTCGATTTAACCTTTGTTATTTGGCTCTTGTCTCGCGGGGTTGGATTTACCCTTTCGCAAACTCTTCGCCTAAAACATTGGAGCTGAGCTACTCAATTAGACTGATATATGACAAACACTTACTATGACTGTTTCTTTACATCTACGAGGTTGGGTAGGTCACGGGTGAATCCTTCAGGAGCGTCATCAGGCGTTTTTGGGCTGGAATGTCTAAAGACTACTAGGTTACTCGACGAACATAGGAGCGTACTCATTCAGGACAGCATCGTACCGTCAAAATGACATTCCGCAAGTGCATAACCAATTGCGTCCTATTGATTAATCAGTGTCTGTACCCTATCAAACACGCCGTACCAACCCGCCGATCCGCTTTGCGTATCGTTTGGAATTGTCGTTGCTATAAGAACGAACGATGCAATGTAAAACAAAATTGAACATCGACAACACCGACACAAATGAAAGCAATAGTGTAGCAATGATAATCATCTGTGATGGCAACATAACCAACTCATACGTCCACAAACCGGTCTCCGATAACGCAGCTTACCTTTGTATAGTTGATGTAGTACAGTTAGACTTCTAATCGTTGTGTGATGTTTCTGAGTTGTAAGCTGTCTTAGAAGCAGTGAGAAGGGCCGTCGCAATATCTAGTGGTCTAAAGTTTCGGTCAAAAACCAGCAGGTCACTCTAAACATTCCTGTACGTGACCTGTCATCGTCGAATATTCTTCGCACTTCACAATGACAAGTTCAATAGACATTCAAAATTGGAATCTACAAATGCGCTTCAATTAGTCAACCGATTTTTTTAAAAAATTGATCTAATCACAGTTTTGTTATTTCTTGATGTATAATTTTGATTTTTACACATAATCTCGATGAATATCTTATCAGCATAACAACAGAAGATAACTTTAAATCGTTTTATTTTAATTAAGATACAAAGGTATATTTGAACCCTTCCTAGGGAAAATGGCGCTTCAATCGATTATCCTATTTTCAAATATAGATTGAATAATACTTGTTATTGCCAGATTGCTGATTCATCCACTCCCGACTAACACCCCCTCACCAAATGTAAGCTCCGTGAATAAGTTGAAAATGTATGGCAACAGTACACACCCTTGACTCGTGCCTTTACGGGATTCAATTCCTTCTGAGTTTCCGTCGACGGTGCGCATTACGTCCGCCGGTTCCTAATGAAGCCTGAGTTTTTCTATCAGCCTTTGTGGTTGATCCTGTAAAAGCCTATTCCTATCCTGTAAAGCATATATAGACATATTTTTGTTTCTCAATATATTTATAGTTTACCATTCTCAGATTGTATATTTCTTCGGGTGAACCTTTTTTCTGAATCCACTCTGAAGTTTACCATTTTCACTGTAAATGGCTGCACTGTTACAATACAGTATTATTTTCAGTAGAATAGCTGTAACCTGACACATCTGACCTCTTGTTTGCAAATCATTGCAGTTTACCGCTTTCGGCTTTTTGGAAAGAGATAAATGTTGACTTTTCATGTACTCAGGAATGCATCTAATGCCTTAGATCTCGTTACATAATTATATGTTTAAAAAATCATTCCTTTATTTTGAACTCTATATGACGATAACATATGCTTAAAGATATTCATTTGCTGATAATGTTTTATTCAATCTCGGAAAAATCATGGGAGGATGTGACAACAAAAATTGATGACATTGGATAGCCGTAATAGTTCGGAAGAGTGTATGCCTAAAAGTATCAAGGTTTCATGTTTATGTACAAATCGAGAGATTTCCCTTTAAAAATAATAGCATTTAAAGAGATCGAATCATGAAAAAACGATTAAAAGGTTAAATTAAATCCTTATTATCAATGCAAGATGTGCCTCATCCCTTTCCTCCGTCGACCCGTCAAAACGAGGGTCTTTTTGTTATTCAAGTTTGAACCATCAAACATATGGCCTGAGACCACTATTGATTTACTTATATAGTTCTTTATAGCATATTTCGTAACTGCACTTTTCACGACAAATTCCGACAAACAAATTATATATCGCTGCAAAGAACCATCCTAGACTGTTAAAAATATGAAAGTTAAAATATAGGTTGACCATCTCGTTTTCGAGAAAAAACGGGATTTGTAACGATACCCTCCGATTTCTCTGATTTTGTGACTTGACCTATTTGCTGGCACCAAAGTAGACATATATTTCCCTGCACCTTTTTTGAAAATTAAAATATGCATGAGCTATAATCAAATGGTTAGTTTCTAAATAACACTTGTCTACTCTAACCGTATACAAAGAATCAATCCATATAATGCATGATTGGCAGAAATATAGCATATTTATAATGGAACTCGGTTTGCGAATTAACTTCCGGGTCATGGTCAACCAGCGTAATAAGTTTCAAAACATAATAATAGTGGTCTAATTCCATATGTCCCGTTCATAGAACAATTCTATTCCTTGGACATACCTCAGTCATGTGCGAAACAGCATCAACTATATGATCCTCATGCAATTTTATGGCAGCTTTTTCATGCATATCTGTCATTTTCCAATAAATTAACTTTTGTTTCTAATATTTCCTATTATCTGGATAAATAATGCAATTGAAAAATAATTATAAGAGCGTTTTTACATTTATATTGTCTTTATATAACACATGTTGCTTCAATCCGATACCACTAGCGAGTTAGTTGTATGCTCTTTGATGTACATTTAATCGTATCAACAAATCATATGTTGCCGTTGATGACATATGTGTGAAGCCTAAAGGGGACATTTTGTTTTCTGTTTTTTATTGCCAAAATACGCAATGCGATCATTAAGACCGATTGACTGAAAAGCAAATATATACAATGCTTTACGATTCATAAACATAGTATTTCAATAACATAAATATACCATTTTCATTTAGTTAATAATCTATATAGATTCTCCTTTAAAACCCTTAATAAACAACCACAATTAATACATGTATATCTTAGATCTATTCGCTTTAAAACACTGGTTAAATCTAATTAAAATGTTGCATTTAAAAAGCATTATTATTACTTTCAAAACCTCTATTTTTACTATAAATTGCATGGTCAATATCTTAAAATAACTAAGTTAATCTACCGTGACTTTGGCTCTTTCTCTCTAGTCAACACTTTCTATATTTTAAAGCATAAGCTTCCTGAATTTAATCACTGAGTTTTTAACTAAAGAGAAAATA
>LQRL01126718.1:0-13453 GCA_001703475.1 Hydroides elegans
ACATCATTTTATTACCCCCATTAAGCAGGCTCTCAGTCCCGTTAACAAAGTGATTTACAATGCACTGAAAAATCAGCGAATAAATATCACTTTGTTACACCACCAAGACCGCCTGTGGATGGAAAGAACTATCAAAGTAGCTGTAATTTTATATCAATTTCAGAACTCTTTAGTTAAATTACAAAAATATCGGTTGATAGCAATGTCAGTGCACATATGCATTGATTTACGTTTAAGCTTTACTCCCTCTTCTCATTTAACAGAACGCAGTCTTCCAATTCTAGAAATATCGGTTGCTAATGTTCGCACTATAATAAGCATGCGTTGTATTTTGAAGAACCATCCATCTTAAGGACAATAATTTGATTAAATCGCAAGACTTGAATAATAACATTACTCGCAACTCAGAGCCAAACGCACCGTATGCCATATTTTTTTATAAAAACAAATTACCCGTTATAATGTAAATCTTATTTGGGTGGAAGTAAGATCGTCTTGAACCCTCATAGGTTTGAACATGGAAATCTTCAATTTGCTTTTCAGCGTCCATGTCTTGCATCTGAAAATATAATATTGTTGAGTGTTTTTATTCATATAGTTGTCAAAACAATATGTTATATTAGCTGCTTAAACATTACATTATATTCAGAACAGAACACTATTAATGTGATTTTTTCGATATAAATTTTGGCATATTTAAGCAAAAGATATTATCATATGATTTGCCTTTCAATTAAAAAATATATATATAATGTTATGATCGCCCATCTGGAGCAACAATAACATTAAGAATAAGCGTGTTTCACCAGACCGTCTTGAGGCTTAGAGGACTTTTTATATAAATTACAAATAACCTGTATGACAATTTTGCCAATATGTTCTCCTTCCGCCATGTAGCGGAATGCACTCTCGACGTCTCCGCGTTGAAATACACGGTGCTTCAGTGGTTTAACCACGTTGTTAGCTATACCATCTGCAATCATCTTATGCACCCTAAAATATAAGCAAAAAACCTAAAATTCATGGATACGTAATAGGTATATAGAGTAAACCAAGTTCTGATACGGCCGGTGTTACGTGCAAAAAAGCCCACCGTGCTCAAAAAGCCCCGGTTTCGCTATATGTTCCATATGTGACCAAAATCTCATATTCTCGAGGGCAGGCTTTTTGTCTTATCACTAATCACGAGACGACTCACGCTTTCTTGCACGGTGAGAAAAACCTTAAATTCACCTCGTGCAAAAAAGCCCTGGTCGTCTTATATGTTTATGTAAGTATTTATGTGTAATAGCTTATCAACTGTGACGATAACAAGTTATTAATAATTTTAAACGAAATCGAAATAGAAAGCAGTCAAGAAAAATATGTTGAATGTAATTAATGTCCCTATCTTCTTTATCTTTTTAATTCTCTAAATTTTGCCTGATTTAATAAAAAAAATGTACAGAGATATAAAATTAGAGTTGTAACATTTGATAACAAATAAGTATTTACGTTTTTGATTTGATTTGATGATTATATATGTTTCGATTAACATCATTGAAAATTGAGAATGTTTACCCTTTCATTAAAACTTGGAACTATGGAACTAAAATATTACTGTTGATATATTTGAATAAAAGTGCGACAGTCATTTTTATTTCTAGTTATGTTTATTTTCATTTTTGATAATCCGCAATACTTAATCACCACATGATAAAGCTCCAATATTTGCCTAAGATATCACGATAAGGCGACGCAGGATTTTTGCACAAAGCAGGCTTTTTTGCACGTGAACGGATGCGTGCTGGAAAGCCCCACGGGCTTTTGAGCACGTCGGGCTTTTTTGCACGTAACACCGGTGTTTAAGAGAGCAGCAGCATAAAACCTAGCGCAGACAATCCTATGGCAATATTAAAATTCAGACATTTGCTAAAAAACTATAATCGAAATCAATCTATATAGAGTCCAGTTAACACCAAATATAGTTCTCTATAGGCCTTGTGTTACCTTGCCAAATCTTGATTTCCATCACAGAAAAGGCGCTCGATTTGAATTCCATGGAAAGAAATGTTCTTCAGGAAAACTGCTAGACCTTACAAATGGATGTAATAAAAATAAAGATGATTTGCAAGCCGATGAATTACTTAATAAGTACTGGAAGTTTCGAAATAAATAGCATGCATTTTATATTCTATCTGGTTTATGGGTTTTAAGCGTTACATCGAAATGAAAAAAAAGAAATATTTCTAAGGTTTTTTATGAAGATCCTTTCACAAGAGCCAGATTTACTGAGTGCTACTTTTACTTTAATAATTACCTAATTTGGTGTCCTCAAATAGATCATATTTTCCAATTTCAAGAAATGTGCCATTGTCGGCGATTAAATCAAAACCAGCCATAAACTTCTCATCGGCCAATGAATTCAAGACGATGTCCATTCCTTTGAATCAGCAGTCAACGGTTTAGTTTTATAGAAAATATAGAATAGCGACTGTTAAAGATATTTTTCCTGATTATAGATCAACATCGCTATGTTTACTTATATACGTGTTTTGTTATTTATTAAATTATTTTATGCCATATTGGAGTTAAAGCTTTATTTCCCGAGGCTGGATATATATTTTGACAATATACACTTTTTTATCATATATCATATATTTTTTTAAAATATGCAATTACCTTTGCCCTTGGACATTTTGAGGAACTTTTTCACAAAGGACAAGTCTCGAGAATTCGCAATATGGTCCAGTTTGATCCCACACTCCGTCGCCAAGTAATGTCTCTTAGTTTGGGTACCAGCCGTGACATATACATCACAGCCCATAGCCAATGAAATACGCAGAGCTGCTTGTCCGACCCCGCTGGTGGCCGAGTGAATGAGAACGCGATCACCTGGCTATAGATTTAGATGAGGTTTACAATATAATAATCTGTCGCTTAAAGACTTAAATTGCAATATAAAAATTGTATAATGGGTTGGATACAAAACAAAATGTCAAGTTCAATGCTGTTGATAATATATGCACATGTAGACTTAAGTAATATAATTAACTAAATGACCATAACAATATTCTTTCTTCTTCAGATAAGTAATATGCTCACTCACTAACATATATAATTTGACATCATGTTGTATCAATATCCTTTCGGTTTAAACAGTTTGAAATTACACAGACACACACACATTTCTTTTTTTATGAGAAAAGTCAATGTCATACAGTGGCTATATCCTATAATATCCATGTTTAATCCATTAAGAGGTCTTAAATCTCTATGATATCGGATAAAAAACATTAGGGGGACTGATACAGAATATAGCTAATACAATGAGCCACAGTTACCTTCATATTGCCTCGAACTATAAGGGAGTAGTAGGCAGTGGCATATGGCATCACTACAGTGGCAGCTTCAGCTAGAGTCCAATTGGGTGGAACTGACCAGGATTGGAATTCACACTGTTGAATTCGAGTAGCTATACTCTTTGGAAAAAAACAAAGGGATATAGTATGAAGCATTATAATAATATGATATTATCACATTAAAAATGTGTCTAAACGAAACTCGTTAAATGTCACAGAAAAGCTTAGCTTGAATATGGAAACATGATTAAAACATCGAATATTTTTAAAAATCCAACAATTCGTAAGATTAAGTCGAACCACTGATATATCTTTTAATTATATTACAATTTCCCAAATGAAAGTATTACAATATCTTGATTTGTTGTCGATAACGGTACTTTACCATGCCCATGTTGGTTCCAAACCTTCTTTTGCCATTTTGATCAAACCCAGCGAATTCAAGCCCTAAGATTGACTCACTATTCCCTTGAACAGAAATGTGACGTTTTAAAGTACAATTAATAATAGGAGGTGTTTGCAAAAACATAAAAGTTAATATTTACAGATAAGGCTATTTACAACATATTTACAAAAATGTTATACCGTATTGTAAATAAAGCGTTAACAGAAAGTAGTTTTTCATTTCAACTCCACTTCATTGGGCTATTTGACCGATACTTCCCTGAAATAATATTATAATCTACGTATATAACCGGGAATGCCAAACAGCAACATACCGTTACATAAGATTATTAAACAAACAATAATTACTTGCTCCTTCTGTAACAGTATCTATAGGGATGCGTCCGGTCGCGATCATGACGTCACGAAAGTTGAGCGCAGCGTGCGTTATTTGAATGGTTTTGTGATGTTCGATGAAATTTTCTGGTGGCATTTCGACCCAGCTTAAGCTGCTCAAATCTCCTTTGACTGGTATGTCAAGGAATACATCATTTACCCTTCCTGTTGCTTGGTCTGCAGTTATACAGTATGTATTTGGAATAAGAGGACATTTTTACAAATCAAATTCGTTCCTAACCAGATACTTGATACATTATGTCACTTAAAAACCCAGCAAACATTTAGGAAATCCTACTTTTTCTTTAGTTAGAATCCAATAAATATAAGTAAAATAAATCCATTTAATAACGTTTGAATTATGCACGAGAATTGACAGAAACATCCTTACCGTTACCAAATTTGGTCCTCCTATAACTACCAAAAGAGCCGTCTTTGAATACATTCATGAGGATATCCTGCTGAACCAAACTGTCAAACGCAGAGTTTCCCGGTAATATGTCGTTAGGTAGGTTTGTCATTGCAAGACTGACGTTGAGGAGACATCTAAAACAAATAGAAAAACAATTTATAAAAATTAAGGATATGATTATATATAATATGCAAATGTAAATACAAATATATTATCTAACTATATACATAAAGCAAAGATTTAAGGTTTGAATTGATAAAAACCTCAAAAGTGTAAATGGTTGAGGTAAATACAATTGATGAAATCTAACCAAATAATATTTATGAAAAAAGTAGATCTGTGCTGATTGTTTCAAATTGTTTAACAATTAGGAATGATAATGTTCATATAGCAATGTTATAAATAAGCAAAATGGTAACATTATTGTTGAGTCAACTGCGGTTTAATCAAAGATGCGCAAGCCACGGTGAACAAATCTTATAAATTTGTTCCTACCCTCAATTATCATACAACAACATAATTGACACAATTAGAAAACATATATATATATATATATAAGACACATACATAAGATACACATACATAAGATAAACACATACATAAGCTAAATAAGATAAATTGAAACGAATTAAGCAACGCGTATATTTACCTTAATTGATTGGCTTTTGATTCCTGAAATAGACAGTTGACAAGCCCAACCAATCCCGTAGCGCTATTTTGTGATGCAATCAGCCAGATCCGATCATTCGGGTTTTCAGCAATCTCGGTGAGCTTCTGTTTTACCTTGCGCACCCATTCGTAATCATCATTCTGTATGTGAATAACATGTGGCGTCAGGGCAGTGTTCTGAGGTGATCTAAGCAGCATCAATGTTGTTTCACTGAAATCTCTTCGTGCCATCACCTGTGTAACTTTGTTGTGCAGCATGTTCTCATTCGCAATCTTGTTAGCCACAGCTCGGCTGGTTTGGAACATGATCATGGATCGACCAGTACTTTTTGACAGTATATTGTCAATCATTGAGTCTGATTCAGATACAACTAAATCAGTGCTCTGTATGACGGAATCCGTCAAATCTTTCGACGATAAAAACCGTGCATATCCTTTGTACTTTTCGCTTATTAGACTTTTCTCTATGGCAGCGGTTGTCACAATCCAAAACTGAATTTGAAATAGAGAAAAGGCTCTTTCGATTTCGAACAGCTGTCGCAGGGTTTCAACTCCTTGCACTGTTTCAATGTTGATTCCAATGACCATACGCTGTTTGAATGTATTTTCAATCGCAATTTCTAATAACATCTGAAGATTCTGGTTGAGTATATTGGGATAGTCTGCCCCTTTATCTTCATTTGATGAATCAAACGTGTTGACATGAGGGGCTGAAATGGCTTGATCGGGTGACTCGTTATCCTTGAAGTATGGTTCGAAGTGGTACTCATCCAGTGTAGGCCGGTTGATGTTCTTGTTTAGCGACACAGTAGTGATTGTGACTCCACGTACAGATGCCACATCGCATCTCACTTCACGCATATCCTTGTCGACGCAAATGTCGATATCTACAACAGAAATTATTCCGCTATATGAATCATATAACAATTAAAGTTGTTTATACAACACATGTCTTTTTCGACGCAAATGTCGATATCTGCAGCAGAAATTAGTCCGTTTTTAATCATATAACAATTAAAGCATTTTATACGATATATTTACACTGCAATTTAACTTCAAGCATGTTTTTGTCGACACAATTGTCGATATCTGCAACATACAGTTTGAAGCCGCGCATACAATTCATGCATACTACTCAAATTAGGACTCAAATTATATATATTTGTAAAAGACATGGTATAGCATATCTACTTTTGTACATAAAATTATCATGCTCAGCCATACAACAGGACCATTCTATCATAAACTCTTTGCTAAAATGAAATATAAAAAGAAATATATGCTTTTAATGGGTGAGGAAGTACTTATTCACCTTGTCTGTTTTGCGCTAAGCATGATGGTGTGATACATATTTCCTGGATTCGTGTTGGTACCCGCAGAGCTCTATCTGGATACTCAGCCACTATCATTACTTGCAAGAGTGCATCCAAAAATGCAACCCAGTTGTTCTGATGAGACACACTTCCGCGTTTTTCTATAACATATTTATATGATTATATTTAAATATGAATTAATATATAAACATAACAAAATGCCGCACGCATTGAGAGTGTATGACACTTTATCTTTACAATAAAAAAATGGTTGAAAAAAATAAACAACATTGATCAAAACACGACATATATACAGTATTACACCGGAAGCCTTAACCAAATTATTAATTTACAAACCTGATATATCGTAGAATTGAACTTTCTGAAAGTGTGGTCCATAATCATAACCTCTGAGTCGAAGCTCTTGATAAAGACCGGCCTTGTCAAGTTGAAGTGATTCTTCTTGAAAAACACTGGTTTCTTCCGATGTGAGCATCGTCTTACGCTCGTTTGACTGTTTGACTACGCCACTGCATTTAAGAATTCCTCCCTCTGTTATGTCAAACTTGCCGCTACTCTGCACGATCTGAACTTTGAATTGAACTTTTTCTGCAAAAATAAAGCAATAACAACGTAGGTATGGATCTTGACAAGATAAATGTAAGCAAAACTATATATAAAACATCAAAATTAGATCATACCTTAATGAAATATTCATCAACATTTTATCACCAGATCTATTTCATTTTTCATCTTCAAACAGTGATTTGAAATGGTAAACAATATCAAACAAGGTAAAGGCACCTTCGGGTTTCAGAACTGTCGAGTCATGTATCTTTACGTCTTTAATTATGACGTCTAGCTCCCCTCTTCCTAGATTGCATTGCTTCGCCAATGCTTCCCATGCCATAACAAGATATCCAGCCCCTGGATAAATTATTCTTCCGTCAACCACATGATCTTTCAGGAAAGCGTCCTTTTCCTGCGAGATATCAACTTCTATTTGGTATCCAGCTTCATTGTTATGTCTTTGGTCTGACGAGCTATATCTAGAAAGATACCAAATGAAGTCCAAAAGTGCTTTCAATGACGTGCAAGCAAGTTGGAAAATAACCATGCTTTCCGTGGACATAAACATTGTAAAGCATCATTCAAATAAACGTCACCAGGAAAAAGAGGCAATCTTCAAAGACAGATTAGATACAATTTGACAAAACACTTAATTGCAATAAACAGCATGCAATGTGCGTTTCATACCTAGGAACATGCCATTGTTCACTGTGGTCCCATTGAACAGAGTCACCTAGCATCGGTAATTGTTTGGCATCCAAATTATGAAGACCGTTTTTGGTAGAGATTTCGTACAGTTTGTAGATGGTTGGTGTTCTTCCGTTAATGTAACATCTATAGACAAGAATAATAATGTTACTTTATTTGGCAGATTTAAATAAAATGTAGAATATATTACAATACAATACAATTTATTTCTTATATAGCGCTCGTTATGAAATACTTACATACACAATTTGTTTTGAGAATCAATTTAGATGTAGACAATTGTCCAGTATTTTTGAGTTCGATTGACTATTCATTCCTGATTTTTAGACCTGCCCTGCTAAATACCCAGGTTAGCATATTTTAAATTTATTGTGTTAAATAACTAACGGTTATTGTTTTTCACTAACCTGCCAAGATTTACGAGAAGATGCTGTATGTTAGTGCTTTTGTGTTTCAACATTGTGGACAAACGAACGACATTTTGGCTCAATCCTCGTTTCAGCACAGCTTGAAGCAGTGCATGTGGTCCTTTTAATCAGAATAATTATCAAAATCATTTAAATATCACATACTTTGATTATATTTACAATATGGCTGTGAGGCAAACCCTGTTTATTTTATTCAACTAATCTGCTAAAAGCCGATAGAATATAACAAAGTGAGATGAAACATCGATTTTTCAATTCATAAGGTAATGAATTGAAAAATTATACGTAGATTGTATGGATTGTATGCCTACCTATTTCTAGTACAATGGCGTCATCAGGTATATGTTCCATGCCTTCTTTGAACAGTACCGGACTGACAAGGTTTTTGACGATGTACTCAGGCGAGGAATATCGGGCTTTTCTCGTGTTCCATTCTGCTTGTGGGAAGGAGGAACTGATCCAACGTTTTGATCGTCTGACAGGCTTTGGTATTATCTATGTTAAAAATATGTTTTCAATAATTTCTTACTTCATATAGCATCAATATAAATGTAATAAAAACATATAACCGATTAGTTTGGATTTAAACTACAATTAATGTATGTGCCCTTATTAGTCATATCTATCTTATGGTCGATAAAGAAAAACAAACAGAAGATATTATTTGAAATCAAAGTTAACTGATAAAAATCAAATGGATAAATTTGAGATTCATACCACTAAAATTATTATTATTATAAATATCCATGGTTTAATAAATAAAAATTAAATCAAAATAATTAAACTTAAAGTTGAAAGATGTTTATTTATTTATTGAGCGTTCAACATGCCTTCTGCAAAGCCGCTTTATAAGACGGTGCACATGCTTCCATTGCATTGGAATGGAAAGCAACACCAGAACTGTTTACTTCCTTTGCAAATATTTCTTCGTCCTTCAGTATCTGCAGGAAATCGTGCACTTTATCTCTTGGTCCGGATATTGTAACAGTTTTTGTTGCATTATGAACAGCTGGAACAACGCCCTTTGGGCATTTCTGAAGACATTCTTCCCAAGTGAGACCTACAATGGAAATAATATATAAATAATATTGCAAATAATATACGTTAGATGTGTGTGTACTGTCTATTGGTTTTAGACACTTAAGAATTCGTAAAATTTATTCGTTTAAACATATAGATTTATGCTCTTTGGCTCATGATTTTATTTAGGCGTGAAGCATGCTTTGGATTACTTATTCTGGCTATTTTATGTGTTTTTTTTATCTTATTAACATGCTAATGGAGTTTTAAAATAAAACAATACATGCACCTATCAATGAAAAAATCCTCATTTGTATTTGAGCTTGTGATTTGTATAAATGTGTTAAGATATGTGTCAAGATATTCCGCACATTCCGCACAAGACAAATAATCCCATTTTGAAAAGCCGGATGCTCACAGAATTAAGAGCACCCCACGAGGTGTTCCTCAAAAAAGGTGTTCCTTTTCAAAATTGATCTAGCTACAAACTTTGGAAAAATATGATATAGCTACAAGAATTAAGGGAACAGCTTTTTCAATAATTGTCAATTTTATATGAATCTAATTGAAAATTGTGTTTCTTATTTCATTGAGAAACATATAGTTTGACGTTCTTAATTGATATGTTAGATAATATCGGTATCACATAAAAGTGTTTCGATTTTCACTTTTCGCAAAAGGGGTTCCTCTCCGGATTCTAGCGGTCTAGGTAATCGCAATGAGGCCAGCTAGCTACAAAAAGAGGAACAACTTTTTGTAAAAAATCTTCTTCCAAATTTGACAATTCATTGAATATTTCAATGTATCAAGTGGTTTTACGCTCAAATTTTGAAGATTTGGTCGTGGGGTGCCCTTCACAGAATGAGATTTCTTACCTACAGCTGCCATTGACCCGGGTGGTAGATGCGCATCCTTGATGCTTTGTCCTCTCCAGAACGCTGCAGCCACAGTTTGTTCAACAGTTAGTGTACCATCAGCATAGGCACAGCCAAGCTCTCCGATCGAAAATCCAAGGATACCATCAGGTTTTAAGCCGAGCCAAATCAGAACCCGAGTCAGGGCTAGCTGTTTATAAAAATGTTACATATGACTTCCAATTTTATATTATACAGAAAGGTAACACGTTTTAATATTAGCCGAACAGTGAACTTTTAACATGCTGACTATTACTCATTTACAATATCACGATATCCACGATTGTTTCTCGCTAATTCTTTCCTGAAACTTAGTATTGATATATAATAAATATGTATATCAAACACTTAAAAATATCTGAATGGCACAGATGGCTACAGAAGCATTTTGCGGATCGTCATACACCGTTTCATTGTCACTTTCCATAATCGACATCAAGTCAAATCCCTCCGATTTCAGCGCATTGTGGCATCGAGTAATGGTATCTTTAAACGGGCCCAATTTCATGAATTCACGACCCATTCCCGACCACTGAGTGCCCATACCAGAGTAAATAAACCACAGGGGACGATCTTGGGATTTCTATAAGCAATATAAAAAATGTATGAATATTCAAAAATTAAATATAAGTGTAACTAATAAAATATTAAACGGTTCATGATGTAAGTGAAACCATCGATAGCAAAAATGATATTGTCAATATTGTTAATTTAGATAACTTAATTAATTATGATATTCATAGTAGAAAATGAGGAGTATTACTGTGTCAAAATCTTTCAAAAATCAATGTACCACATTTCTAATATTAGAGCGAATATTTAACTGTACAGAGCGTACCTCATTTAAGCAAGTCTCACGAATATCTAATTCCGGTATTAGGAACCCCCTTGCAGGCTGGTTTTGCAATTTATCCCGTGATTGCTTCTCTAGAAACATTCGAAGCGAATCAGCATTTGAGTTATCATTTGAAACACCTAGCAAATTGTCGACAGTTTCTTCTGTGTTTCCACTGCAAAACAACATCAATGGAACGGAAGACTTGGTCATGGCTTTGCTTGATTGAGGGTCTTGATTCGTTTGCCGTGTTGATTGCGTCTTAACAATAACATGGGATATTGCACCGCCAAAGCCAAACGCACTTATGCCTACAATGCCGCCCTGCCATGGTGTATTAGTGGTGACGGCTTGCAAGCGGCCGTCTTTCAAACTTGGAATGCTTGGGTTGTGTTCGGTGAAATGGAGGTTCTTGGGTAGAATACCATGGCGACTGGCAAGAATGACTTTAAGAAGTCCCACTAGTCCTGAAACAAAATATAAGAATATAAATGGTCAAATTTTAATCGCCCTGGCTGTAAGAATGATTGCTCCTAAGGATTGTTAATAAACGTTTTCACGAAGTAAGTGCTATGTAATAACTGGAATGAGCGATTTTCAGTACACGCTACATATTTACGTTTCAAGCAAGAAACTCGAATCCATGCATTTTATTTTGTTGCTATTTAACTAACTCTCATAGTGTATGATTATATTTTGTACAAAATAATATCATATTGATCTTACATTAATGAATTCCAAAAACAAATAATAGTGATTAAATGAATGTTTCCCCAGAAATGATGGACATGAATTATGACTATATTTTTCCATAATTTGCCTGTGACAAATGATTCAATTAGCTTTATGTAATTCATATTTCTCTTTAATTACAGGAACAGAATCCATTTCATTAGTTCATAATACCTGCGACGGTTTCAGCGTGCCCCATATTCGACTTAACCGCTCCAACCAAGAGAGGTTCCTTTCTTCCTTCAGTCATAACATCAGCGATTGTATTCAGCTCAATCGGGTCCCCAACGGGCGTTCCTGTACTGTGCGTTTCAACGTAGCTGACAGAAGTGGGATCTAGTCTTGCACAAGAGTAGACTTTCGTCAGAAGGTCATGTTGAGATTCTGAAGAAGGGTAGGTTACTCCTATGAAATAAAAAAATAGCTTATCTCCCGTTGTGTTAAGACCGTGCAAATATATATAGCCTTAATGCTGTTTGTTTTCAACATTTTATCTAAGATAATTTATCAGCAATGCAGATACAGTTTTTACTACAAAATAAAATATATGACACAGCCGTACGGTACAAAATTCGATAGCATTGAGCTTTGTAAATTAATCACAACAACTAAATTGTCTAATTTCTATTCAAAATTAAAGTGTTTCACTCCAGTTGGTACCTTGCTTCTTGTATCAATAATGACTTGCGATGATATCGCCCGCAGTTAAGAGGGATACAATTGGGTTTATGAGTATGTCTTGCAATTTAGCATAGAAGGACGGGAAATTTATTGACAAAATATGTTCTATACCTTGCTTCTTGTATCCGTCATGACTTGTGAGTATGTCGACCACGGTAAGGTATGACTTCAGTGAAACCGTTGCTTTTTCTACCAACATCACTATCACTCCTTCGCTTCTGACGTAACCATTTGCTATAATTAATAAGATTATCAACACGATTGTCGAGGGTTTTACAATGACCCAGCTTTAGTGTATAGCTCAAGGTATTTAAGTACCTGTACACACGTAACATTTCTATAATATATTAACTAAGTGTGCAAGTACATAAAAACACGGGGAAAAACATAAGTAAATCACTTATCTATTTGTTTTAACTTCTGCATTTAGATATTTTATACGTTGGTATATATTTATACCAGATGGCATGCGAACCGACGACCTTATGAGTGCAAGAAACGAAAGAAATTGATATCGATATTTAGGTTAGAAATGGTTTTAACTGTAAATGTTAAACAACAAGACAATCGTGGATTGCATATCCCCCGCCCCAACTTTGGACCTCGTCACACGGGGAGCAGCACCTGGCCATACGGGAAGCTATTCCTCTTTTTTGTCTATACAAACTGTTTAAAATGTATTTCTTTTGCGAAATCGAAAAGGTGTCAAGATGTTTAAAATGCAACGTCCTTCTCCTCAAACGTAAGACAAAATCTAACAAGACGACCAAACGTAAGCATGTGATTATATAAGTAACTATTGATGGCTTGCCAGAAAAATTAAAACTTTAATTGCATGGAGGAAAATGATATCAATCGTCAAATAGCTTGCATTGGCTAGGGTTTCATTGGTCTAATATGCCTACCCTTACAAAAACAAAAAAATCCGATTTTCGGATAATTCGATATGAAGTACATTTACTTTCACATTAAAATATTGCCAAAATAGGTTCAATAAAGTTTAGATATCATTGGTAGTGTACATTATCCCGGCGTGGCCGAATGGATATA
>LQRL01126724.1:0-19509 GCA_001703475.1 Hydroides elegans
AGGCGCCCTCCATTCGTCGTTGTTCGTTATGCAGATCCAACGCTTCTTGCCTTAACGCAGCCGTCGGTAAAGTGCGTTTTGCGCGATAGTGCGTTTTATGCTGGGTGCCAATATCGATTGCGTCATCATAGTGC
Organism: Hydroides elegans; assembly: GCA_001703475.1. Taxonomy (NCBI): domain Eukaryota; kingdom Metazoa; phylum Annelida; class Polychaeta; order Sabellida; family Serpulidae; genus Hydroides; species Hydroides elegans. The sequence goes on from LQRL01126724.1 coordinate 135, forward strand.
GTGATTTTGTGGGAGATTCGCATTTGGCTTTCCGCCGCTGATGCGAAATATGAGCGACTAGCGAGAGCGATTAACGCGAAAACGAAAAGCGATAAAGGTGCTACACGAAACATGCTGTTGGTTATTTGGCTTTCAGCTATCCTGATTTCAACAAGTTGTTTAATATCCTGATTTATTTTGGATTGAAATCCTATTGGATTATCCTACAAGTATTCAAATGTTGTAAATCTTTGCTCCGAAATCGATATAAAGCAATTTTGATTCTTTATCCAAACTTAAATCGAAATGAACATAAATCGAAACCAAAATTAAGGAAACTAATCCAATTCTATCCCCTTTTGGCAATTACAACATTTTCCCTGTACATTGCATAAAATCAGAATATGAATATTGATGTTATTTATATCCAATAAAATTCACGCCTTGATAATCTCAAGGTGTTCTTTTTGGCTTATCGTCTTAAAAACCCCGCTTTTATGTTAAACGGGAAATTACACTTGAGGGGCGTGTTATATTTTTATTGTTCAGCCTTCATGTTGTAATTCTAGCAGTATATCATCGTGTATAATAATGGTAAATAAGGGAGGTTAAACCAAATACTTAGACCCGGCAAATTCAGTGCCGTTTCAAAGGCATGATATTGTACTAAAAATATGACGGGACATTGGGTGAAGTCAAAGGGGAGGCACTGCATTTGAGTATCAACGGATTATGCATTTTTTAAATAAAAATGATGATAAAATGAAGAAATATTTATTTTGTTGTTTTCTAATATCATTCGATATACATTATAAATCCTTGAAATATTTTGTTTATTCATGAATTGATTATAATTATTTTATTTTATTATTTTCTTAGAATCCAGAAAAAAAATATATGATATAATTATTAATTGCGCCTTTCCCAAGACCAGCAAATTCCGTTTGTTTGTGTCATTGTAACAGCGAAAACATTGAAACCAACTCAATTAGTTTTTCATGCGGGCATATACACTTAATGTCATTTTAAGAGTTTGCATTTTATTATTGATTATTTTTATGGTCGTGTCTATACCATTTATAGCTCTCCAAAATAAAATTTCAAATATTTATGTAATTGTTTTCAAAACAAAAGAAAGACCGTTTCGTGAGGTTAACTTGTCTCGAAAATAGCCATATAAAAGTCATATAATTAACTTTCATTTATATGATAGAATCAATTTACCAGAAATTGTTTTTTTTTTTCAAAATTATTGAGAAAGTGCGCTTAATAAATTAGAACTTCCAAATGCATGTAATATTTAAGAAAAAAATAGTATAAATTATCTTTCTCAATCATAAAACCTCAACGAGACGTGTAATTCAAAATATGTGTAAAAGTCTACCATATTTTTTGTGTGTATACAATTGAACATGTAATATGTCATTCTCTTTGCGAGCTTTAATAGTTCCACCCCTTATAAGAAAAAAACGACAAACACCATAAACTTACTCAACCGTTTATATAAAGTTTGTCATGCTAAGTATTTTACCAAAAGGAAAAGAGAAAAAGTCGAGGGTCATGGGCCTTTGCTTATATAAACTACATTTAGCAAATTGTACACGGCAAACAGGGCCAAGACTAAATAGTAACACATTGGAAGGGTTTCCGTGCAAAAGTGAATTCAAAAGTGCTCAAGAAATAACGTAGACTATTTTGAAAATGAGCTTGAATGCGCGTAATATGACTCTTAATCCATATAACATGACAATATTGAACATTTCTATAAATCGAAAACGACATTTTGCAAGGAAAATATTCGCATTTATATGAACGACAATTCGTAATAAGTATGAACTCAATTCGTAATACAATATATTGTGTTACCATTAATAAAGCTTTTCCAAACCGGCAGAATTCGACTTCGGACATTTAGGGCGCTGTTGGAAACATTTGTTTTTATGACAACGTTATTACAATGCCTTTTTCATGTCAATCATGTTATAAAACATAAGACCATGCCAATATAAGAAACAGGTCGAGTGAAAAGCCTTTTTCACGCCCCTATGCATGAAACCCTCTTTTTGGAGAAACCCTTTTCACGCTCTCGAAATGCATGCTCCTTTGGTTGGTCATTGCCCGTAATTTGGTGTCATTAGGTAAGCAATGGGTCACGAATTCTATAAAGTTAGTCATCCACAGTTAGGGCCTAGCCATAGATTCTATTGTAAGCCTTTTCTTGTTTTCTTCGTAACAAATCTATCTTCCAAAGTTCTTCTTATGGAAAATTTTAAAAGACAGGTTTGTTGGGGGTAAAAGCAGGAAAAGCTTCCAATGTGGCCAGGCGCTTATTTTACATAGATGGCTATAAATTAAGAGTCTAGGGTGTCATACTTTTATTTTCAGCTTGACTTGTTTATTTCATAAAGAGATTGATTATTCATTAATTAATTTAAGATTAAATGTTTAAATTAGAAAATTAAAACAAATTAGATGTTGTAAAAAACCGAGAGTCGAAATACCTGATAATATTCAGGTTAAGGGGAACAGCCCTAATTATTTAGAGTTATTTATTTTAACCAGGTTCTTTTATATAAATTTAAACATATATATTATAATATTTGTTTGCGTGTATGTTTTGCGTGCATGTTTGGTTATCAACTAATTAAAGTGTTCGTGAGAATCACTCTACTGTTGAATGTAATCATTATACTTATCAAATGGTTCACGGTAGCGGTCGAAGAACATACAATTGTTTGCAATAATTATTTGCACATTTTTTTAAAGTTAATTTTAATATTTTAGACGTCGCTTGAGATATCACCCATAGTTCGATTTATATCTTTTTTTTTTTTAATACTAAACTATAAAAATGTAACATCCTGTACACAGTATAATAAAAAATGAATAAAATCTCATTTAAATCCCCTCCTATTTATTCTAAATACATAAGTGAATTCAAGAGTTCAAAGGATTCGAGATTACCTCGCTTTAAGTGCATTTATTTACGTCCCATTTCCTTTATTTAAGAATAGCGCATATGTGAATTCATACAAGTTTATATCAACAAAATAGAAGGGCACCCCACGACCAAATTTTAATTTGAGAATAAAACAATTTGATTAATTGAAATGAACAATATATAATTAATTTTAGAAGGGCAAAATAGAGGGCACCCCACGACCAAATTTTTAGAAAGTATTAATTTGAAAATAAAACAATTTGATTCAATGAAATAAACAATATATAATAAATTTAGTGTTTTTTTTTTACAAAAACGTGTTCCTATTTTTGTAGATAGATGGGCTCATTGCGCTCATCTAGCTAGCTAGAATCCGGAGAGGAACACGTTTTATGAAGCATGAAAATTGTAATTCCAATATACGTGACATATTTTCACTTATATTTTAGTTTGTCTTGGCTGCTACATATCTCTACATGATATTAAAATCAGATTTGTCGAAAGAATTGATAAAAATAGAGTTAATTTTTAAAAGGTGTTCCTTAAATTCTTGTAGCTAGAAGACCATTTTTGAAAGTTTGTCGTTAGATCGATTTTGAAAAGGAACACCTTTTATGAGGAACACCTCGTGGAATGCTCTTCAAAATACATGTGTTCGTATATCCATTTGATTGTAACATGACATAAGGAAGCTTTCTTGAGCTTCTTTACCTTGCAAACAGTAAGTTCGTGCATATTTCTTATGGGAATCTCATTGAAACGAACTGACATTTTTTAAGATTTTATCAGCCTGTGATTTCATTGAGTATATTTCGTGTAAAAAAACCTGTTAGTTTTGACAAAAATTACATGCAGCGTTTAATGTAGACAGGCTCTTCAGTTTTAAATCTTTGCGTAAATAGACTTCATCAAAAATCTCATTGTCCCCATAAATCTTACGTTGTAGCATTTATCATATTTTGATGGAACTATTATTATGATAGGGCCACTTTGAAGATACAATCATAGAGGACTTTGAAGCAAACATAACCAAGGCTTAATATCATTTATTTGTATTTGGTAAATCATAGGGCTATGAAATAAAAAATGTAGTCTTACAATCATTGTAAGCTTTTTTTGTCAATATGTCCCGAATAAAACCTACTTTTTCTTCTAAATCCAGACTTGTCTCGCTAATCCATGATCCGTGAAAATATTTGTTATCTACTCTTTTTAAATTTGGCCAATGGCTTAATTATGACTCTTTTTCGTGCAGCCACAGACCAGTGCGATCGCTGCGTTATATTATATCTCTTTTATCGCCAACGACATTATCATATTAACTTTTTTTGCAGCGATCGCATAAGTGTATAACCGCATCATTTTGCAAAAGCATTGTGTGGTCCGTCAAATCAAACATACTTTAACCATTGCATTAACTCAATTATATCTCACGTATAAAGGAATGTATATACATTTAAAGTAAAGCTCTATATTGTCAATATTCTTAACATTTTAGTACCAAGAGTATTTTGCTTATTATCGAAAGACGATTTTAAGGCCATACTCTCTTTCCCTCTAACTGAAGTCGATAATAAACAGTTTATTATTTTACAAATTTTAAGATAGATTCTATGATGTTTTAAGCTCCATGTTCCTCCATACATGTCTGCTTGAATATGTAGGTCACTGTCTCTGATCATTAATGAAAGCAATTTATAACTGTTTTACTTAACTTTCTTACTTTCCCAATAAAGGGACTACAGGGGTAATGATTTTTTTTCCAACGCCGTAAAAAATCATTAAATATTTTTCCTATAACTAAGAATCAGAAGTTTTAACTGCAGACTAAGCTTATGACCTATGTTGTCGATTTTAGTTAAAATAAAGACCGATCAGTTTTTGACTCGCAGGGTTTTAAGTTACAAACACAAATGATAAAATCTCCCTTAAAGATCATTCCGTTCTGCGAGGCCCTTCAAATATGCCATTTTAGTTGTAATATGGGAAATGGGAAGCAAAACAACATGCATTGTTACATTCGATACGCTCTATTTAACGAATGCAGCTTTTGTAATCTCGATAAAAGCAACAAAAACAGCATTTAAGTTAGGAGAAAAGTTACAACCGATGTGAATGACATTGTAATGTACCACATTTGAAATTAAAATGTCGATAACATTCAGAACTTATATCACTCTGACCGTATGCTGAATGCTATGAACTTATTCCGTTAAAGAAAAGAATTAGTTTAAGTGTATACATACTGTATATTAGGATGCGTTTCCGAAGGGAACAGACGCTCGCAATAATTTCATTTAATTATTTCATAGAAACCGCTTTTTACTTATTTATAGAATATTCACCCCTGGCAATCAATCGCCGGTCTACTTAAGGCGTGGGAGTCTACTACAAGATGGTCACCGGTCAACTGACAAATGCTAGACGATCTTGCAACAAAAATACTCCAAAAGCAAGGGGTGTGCAAATAAAACATGTTTTTGAAGCAGTAATTTATTATATGATGTTTTCTAACTTTTTGCATTCAGCTCTAAGGAGGTCAATCTTTACTCTGCATTAGTCATTTTAAAGATTCGATGAACAGTTTCTAAGATTATAAAGAAAAACCTCGACCCTCCTGCCGTAATATGACATGGGCTCGGTGTTTTTTCGTAAATATTACTTTAATAAGATAATATTTTACGTATGTGTTTTATATCATTCGATTCAGAAAACAATATTCTTCATGTTGAAAAGCAACACAAGAAAATTAATTAATTAAATAACGCATTTTTATTGGGAACACCTTTGTCGCGGCATGGTTTAAAAGGCGTGTCGATCTACAACACCATGGTTGGTGATCTTGTAACAACATTTGCGAATTGGGTAAGGAGGTCTACTAACAAGATCGGAGCAAAGGCTAGGAACTCTACTACATTCATGACAACCACGTGAGATATGATACCGGGTACTGAAATCAAAGCAATTTCAGGGGTGCATCTTTGCGGTCGCACGATCGTAAATGTGACCGTCGTTTCTCCCACTCGAGTGAAGTTTTTAGACCACACTCGCGCTAATGTCAATGCGAATCCAGGTCAAAATGTCCCCGGTCAAAATGTCCCCGGTCAAAATGTCCCCGGTCATAATGGCCCTGATTTTAGCAACATAGGTCAAAATGGCCCAAGTAAAAAAAAACCATATGCGCTTAAGTATAAAACATTGATCAATATTTATTTCAAACCGTGCTAAATCAAATATGAATCAAACAAGATGCATATTTTAAAATCATTTTAGACGTTGCAAATACAATGTAATAATAAATTAATGTATATTTCAATCTTATAAAAGTATTTAGCAATACTCAGTTAAGAGTAACGCTTGATCCCCTTTTGAGGTCAAACCCGATTGTCATTATTAATTACCCCTGTTTCACATGCACCATGATTATGCTCTTTGGCTATGACAGGATCAATTACAGTATTAAAGATGAGGTAGAAATTTACTGTTTCAGAACGACCAATTATAATATATGAGTGACATAGAATGGTAAGGACTTGAACGTCGAATTATTTTCTAGTTTTCTTTTAAAGACAATTTTTTTTGTCTTTTTGTCCTTTTTTACTTGGGCCATTTTGACCGGGGATATTTTGACCTAGGTTGCAAAATTCGGGGCCATTATGACCGGGGACATTTTGACCGGACAAAGTTTGACCGGATACCGTCAATGTCGGTTCGATGGAAATCTACACTGTGCTAAAAGTATTTCTCAAATATCTAAAAGTGATTGCGCTCGCGCCTTCGGCGATCGCATCCAAATTTGAAATATTGCACGCGAACGTCATTTTGCCCACGTCCAGGGTTAGAAATATGGTAAAATAAAACGCAAAGCGATTAGCAAACTATCCCTTATACATTCCATGTGTTTTGAATGAACGAGATCGGTGATCAAATCATAAATTGTCGTAGACCATTTTTTGATCGTAGCCATTGAAATTCATTGATGTGGTAGACCGTTAAGCTATCAACTTTTGAAAATAAATGGTAAAAAGTATGTTTTTTACGGATAAAACGGTGTAATCCGACTAATAAAATATCCTTATAGTTAAAACAATACATATTCTTATTGATTGGATGCTATCTGGTTCAAAATGGTATATTCGCTGCTTTAAAATGTCAAAAACTCATCGTCATGTGGTGGAAATATCGAGACAAGCACCTAGTTTTTCCTTATAATCTTTTAAAGGGAACAACCTTTTCAAACATTTCTATGTTTCGGACAAAGGTGTGTTAGTTGATCACCGAATGCAAAATAAAAGGTTCATGAAAAAGTTTTAAAACGTCAATAAAAAAGCATTTATAAACAAATACACGTTTATTGCATAGTAGACCGGTGACCATCTTGTAGTAGACTCCCACGCCTCAAGTAGACCGGCGATTGATTGCCAGGGGTGATATTCTCATTTATATTTAAGTAATTGATGGGGAAAACACTGACAAAAACTGAGCCATTTATTCCGTTTTAAGTACGGTAAATATGACACATGTACAAGTATGTGTTGAAATTCGAGGTATTTGAAAAACAACTGAGTTGAGGTCGCTAATACGGCATTTTGTATTTTATAAAGCATAGACCGTCAAATTAATATTAAAGACTATTCTTGAGCAAAGAGATACAAATGTGATTATTTCGTTCCGCCCGTTCGTCTGTTATTAATTGAGTTACATTACTTTGTACGCTACACTTTGATATAGGCCTATCTTTATTCCAAAATTTGCAGTAACTGTTAACAACTAGGCAAAACCAAGAAAGAAAAACAAAAAGAAAAGAAACCCGTTGAAATTGCTTGTTTATTCAAAGATGAAATAACAAAATAACGTGCGTATAAGATCGATATACAATGTATGGGATAACAGAATATTTCGATTATCTAAATTTGCCGACTTCTACATAAAAAGAATCATACATGTCTAATAATTCAAATTTGACATTTACATTTTACAATCATATTCACTTTACAATGAGAAAGCGTGTTTAAATAAGACCGTCGACAAAAAAACTAAAATACTGAATGTAGTTATACATACAACCATATAATGCTTTATGTAAATCATATGAAAATTCTTTTTTAACTTCAAAGGAGAGTGGCGGTACCAGCCATGAGCTATAAAGGCCGGCTATGATTACGCTGGATTTTGCAAAAGTTGCGGAAGCATAATAATTTTCTTTCGCATTTTCAATTTTTCTTTAGCAAATTATCACAAAATTTCAAAATATTATCAAATAAAGCAAAGCAAAGCTGTGTGATTCATGACATTTTACCCTCAGAAAACTCTAGTCATTATTCACTTCGCAGAAACAAAAAGTACAGTTTACCTAAAACTAGAACCACTCGCTTCAAATCATCGTTTGTTCCATATAGTCTGTTTAATTTTCAAAGTATGTGATACAATCCAATGCTAGTCAGTTATACAATGTTTTACACTTGAATCGTATTTATGTTTGTATGCATGTTTTTAAATTGTAACAATTCAATCACAGTAAATTCTATGTTGATTGAAAGCAAATAAAACTTATCTTATCTATCTAAAAAAAAATAATAATAAAATAATTCATCTCATAAATTCTTTCGCAAATGTTGCGAAAGCCTCGAATTTCCTTTCTCATTTTCCGAATAAAATTCGCATTTTGCGAAGATGCGAACGGCTAGCGCGAGCCTATACCGAGTAAACATTATATTCTTTGGGAAAATAAAATGATCCAGATTTGTCAAGAACTTCCCAAAGTGAGTTCCTTTAGAATAAGACTAGAATAAGTCTAGAAACTACATCACAGACAATTAGCAGCACTTATACTCACAACCTAAAGCGAATAAAAATATACAAATGAGATAACAGCTGTATTATGCCTTTATAAAACAATTTTAATTATCATCACATAATTCCATGTTTCTATAATTGAAAATACTTCCAATTTGTTTATACAGAATCGGTGATTAATTTAGCCGGGGGCCGCTAAACTTACAAGTGCATTTAGATACTCAAACTAATCTTTCAAAAACTGAATCACACACACGTAAATATTTAAGCACACGTTACTGAAAAACTGTTAAGCACTCGCTACACACTTAAATGTGCATGTTTAAAATCACAAGCCTATACAAAGCATATTTATTTTCTGTTCAACGTTTATAATTCTCATGGTTTATTACACATTGTACAACTTATGGTTTGCCTGCATTTATTAAACTTCATTCAAACCACTTTTGATCGGGGTGGCAATAAAAAAAAACCTGCATTTATTAGCCGTACTCGTTTAACTCTATCTGATCAAGCCTTTGGTTCTCTAATTTGTTTTCCAATTTCAAAGCCAACTCTACCTACGTAGTTGCACCATTATTTGTATTTGATAAAAAATGATAGCAATATGCTATAAAAAATGTAATTCTAAATAGCAGATAGCAGGAGCTGACTGAAAACAAAAACATAGAATATACATATAATTCTGTAAATGATGTCAACGTATTGATATCCGATAACCACATATTTTGGTAACATGACAAATCATACTTGCATCTATATCTTAACATCATTTAAGTGCTGTTCACTGGACCATATACAATGTGTTCGTGCATATAGTAATTATCAATCAGCCAATCAAATATACAATATCATGCATGCATATGCTATGATGAGCTAGGACTATAAACTAAAACCCTGTTTATCCGAATGGTTATATAATCACTTTTTGTTCGATTCTCTATAATCGCAAAACAGTCAATTTACTCTCATCCAGACGTCTAATCCGTTTATATGAATAAAGCGGCACGCAGTTCATATTCTTATAGATCATTCTAGAATGATGAATAATCGGACGGATACGTTATGAGATCATTCTACCCTCATATCACAACATTTGGTCAACATCTTGATACAAAATTCACTCTTACTTGCTTTACATACTCAAAATTTCGTATACCTGTGATTAAAAATAGTCTTGAAAATATGTCAGCCTAGCAAACTTTCGATCACCAAACAAACCTGGACAGATAGCTACTTAGTTGAAAAAAAAACAACAACTAGATTTGCTGCTAATATAAAATCGACTCCAATTTTATAAGACCAATCTCTTCAATTCAAATCGCTACATCATTTAGCAGTTGCTATATTTTTGATATTACAATATGTAAATGCCAACAATCATATACATCTCGCAATATCGTATTTACAGGACAATCCATAAGACATGTCCTTAAACCTTCATGATTAAATAGACAAACTCTGATTCTATATATATAAAACAAGTTTGATATCTTAAATAAGATCGCAAACGATCTTGAAAGTTTTTCTATTAAGCAGATCAAAAATACTGGCACTGGACTAGCTCGGGGAAAACAGGAGATACGTTGTATATCATTTTGCGTTCAAAAACAAGTTTAACAAAACAAAAACGTTGTTTTTTTCCTTTTATCGCCAAACGGGTTTCTTACTCGCAGCCGCAGCCTGTTCACGCCTTTGTGCCGCGGAGTGATGCGGTTTGTAACTAGTTCCGTCAAATACAAACGGCTTCCTCTTTTCACTCTTATCCCAAGGGGCCTTAAAAGAAGGCTCGTCTGGGCGCGGGCCAAATAAACCTTCATCGACATAACTCTGGTTGAAATTCTGCTTACCACGGGCTTTCACATTGGAGTTGCGGGACACACCGGCACTTGTTCGCGTCGCGGATGAATTTGATTTGTTCGAACGCGCGGAAGGATTTTTCGCATTTCCGTTTTGCTTGTTTTGTGGAGCTGGTGGCTCCATACTTGCAATAGCCACGAATGGAAGTGGTTTAGGGTTGGTGTTGCTTGTATCACCAAATGGAGACGGGAAATCGGGTTCCTCCGCCGGTTTGCCAAAAAGTAGTTCGTCCACGTAGCTGGGTTTGTGCTCACTGCGGTAACGGCCATAAGTTGATTTCGGCCGCTTCGGTCCAACATCTTGCTTCTTTCCAACAACTGTAAAACCACCATTATTATCTTTATCCACGTTTGTCTGTGTCTTGATTGAACCAGCAGACGAGGGCCTACTTTTCGGCGCGGAGGACGGCCTATTTTTCGTCGCGGATGGCGGCCTTCTATTCTTTGCAGCTGCCGAATTACCCATACGTGACGGGGCGGAACGATCTGTCGTATTAGGCGTGGCCGGATTGGAAAGAGGCGTGGTTTGCAATATTGATTGATAGTACGCATCTCCAATCACAGCTGGGCTTTTTCCCGCTGCAGTGCTAAGGCTGGAAAAAGTCCCATCACTTCTCCCACTGCTATCCAGATCCAAACCAAAGGGACGATGTGTCTTCCAATCAGAAGACGGGGCGTCACCACGTCCTCCTTGTGACGTCGAAAATGGTGACGTAATCGGTGACGTCATCACAGGAGGTGACGTCACAACAACGCCGCCATCTTGGATATCTCCGGCCCCGGCGCCATTTTGGAAAAATGCATCGTTTTGATTGGTTGTTTGGATATTGCCGTTATTTTTCTTCTGTGCCGACCAGGCTTTGAATGTTTTTGCTGTGCTGGGAGGACCATTCTTAGTGTAGGTTTTGGACAATTGAATACCACGCGGGTATTTACCCGCGGCACTCGTGGGTCGTTCATTTGAACTCGAGCTAGCACTCCGTTCTTGTTCCCGCGCCGCTCTAGTTAGCATCATGTTCACAAAGTCACTTTTGACACCATCCTTCGTTTTATTTGCTCTTTGTTTCTGAGCAGCTTCGTATTTGCGAGCTATATCACTTGCATGCGCAGTCTTAGATTTTGGTTTTGGAATTGCGTTGTTACTTTGAGATTGGCCAAACATAGGGCTTTCGAAGCGGCTATCCGTGGGACTTTCGGACATGCCATACATGGCTGAGTCAGGGGTGGGGGTCAGATCTGAGCGTTCGGTTGTTGATTCAATATCCGATGTACTTTTATCATACGTAGCACCGAATGAGTTTGTATTTGGATTGTTCCGAAAAGCAGTGAAAGTAGCATTTTGCTTGGTGTCTTTTATCGAGTGCATTACATCTGAATCCGGGGACAACGTAACATCTGACCTCTCAGTGACCTCAAAATCGGTCAGATCAGACGCTTTGTCGTTTGGTTTAAAGTAGTTTGAAGTCGGTGTATCTACTGTGGACCAGCCACCATCATCACTTAAAATGTCACTCTTTTGATCGAAATAACTTTCAATCGGTGTCTTTGACGACATCACATCCGCAACTTGGGATTTCCTGACTTCCGGTTTACTCAATCCATATTTGTTTCCTTCCGGTGACGATGCGTCGATTTCCAACGACCGCTCCGTAAACTCAACATCCGTCATCATCGATCGCTCACTCACTAGTGACCGGGCCGTTTCAAACTCCCCGGGGGAAACGCCGTTGTTTTCGGTTACTTGCGACCGGCCGGTGTTCACTGCCTCCGATACTCGACCGGAGCGCTCCGTCATTTCCGGTATTTCACTCGGTAATTCACTCGACACCGAACGCGACGTTGCGTCAATATCATCCGGTTTAAAATAGTTCGACGTGGGGCTACTTTCGCGTGATATTTGCGGTGAATCGGCTTTATTTGCCGCCATAGGCGTAGTGATATCAGAGCGCGGTGTGTCATCGAGATCGAAGAAGTCCGCGGTCTTTGAACTATTTTTTGGTCGATGCGCCATGATTTCTGTGGTTGTTGGTGTCAATATCAATGAGTCATCGTCATCATCTTCGCCATCACCTTGGCTAGCGGCCACCTTGAAATTATCGAAAAGAAAGTGTGATATTCATGACCAAAATAAAGATTCGTTGATTGAGACGTTTGAGGAGTTTTTTTTCAAATAAAGGGTCAAACCATAGGGTACTTGTAACAATAAGATATGAATATTTGGCAAAAAACCATAATGAATACCTAAGATATTAACGAGACCATGTATATTCTTTTGACTTATTGCTTGCCTTTTATAAGATGTTCGTCAATTAAAAAAATAAAATTATAAAGAAAGAGATACATCTAAACTTAAAATAGAGACAAAACAAAAACCTTAAAATAGTTCCCGTCCCCATTATCGCCTAGTTGCGATAATAGGGCATCGAGCTGTGACGAGGCGACAGGGGGACTACTTTTCGTGATTGTGGCGCCACTGTTGCGACTGGCGACCGGTTGGGTGGTCGGTTGGAAGAAGTCGGAGTCATTATCGCCCAGGGTATCAGTTGATTGGGTGACACCCACGTGTGTTTCGAAATCTGGTCAATATGATACATAAAAATAAGTTTCGAAATCTGGTAATCACATTTTATTAACAATTTTGTGGATAAGTTCAATATGAGTAAACGAATGAGGATTTGAAAGATAATGTAACTTTAAAATTTTGAATACCTCTGACGGTATTATTGCTTGAGAAAGATGATAACATGTCAATATCTATAAACCACACAATTTATTAGCTAGTAACAGAAAAGTTTATTGTGGCGATAAAACAAGGTGCCAAACGGTAAATTAAAAGTGTGCTTGTATCAATTTGTCATAACTCTATAGGCTTAGACTAGAGTCAGTGTAAATTTATGACAGCATCACATTTGAGTAAACGGACAAGCTGCAAATCGGGCCGAACAGATATGATACACGCACCAATATCAAATGTTTAAACTTATAATTTAGATTTTACTAACCTTGCACCAAGTCATCTGTATCTGAATCGTCGTCAGCAAAAGTGTTATTGGCCGGCGAAGGACCGCTTCCTCCAACGTCAAAGAAATCGACACTCGCCGCCATTGATTACTGTAATGGATCAAATATACATATGCATATTTTTTTTTTCAGTGTTGTTTACATATCTGGTTTATAATAAAATCAGTTAATATATTTTTACTGACTTAATGGTGATCCGTATAAACAGCAATATAATAGATAGCTATAACAAAGAATCTTTAGTAAAATTAATTCATACACCGATATCAAAGGACAGTCAGTGGTTGCATCAGATTGAATTTGATTTACCTATTTTGTATTCGGTGTATGCAGGAAAGTCGTCGGCCTATTCGTACCGAAACTTCGTACTCGGTATTGGTCTTATTCAACCGCTACTGGAGCATTTATTGCACCTGTAAATTATGTTAAAAAGCCAATCAATTATATGTTAGATCTGTAGCATAGACATGAATGTATGGTGGCTATACATCCTATAGCTGGAAAGTCTTGTACGTTGTACGCGACCAGTGAAATAATTTTGTACATTTGCTTTTCATGCAACGAAATTTGCTTGCATATGGTGTATGGATACCATTAGCTCAAAATAGCCTCGATCGCAGGTATGCAAATAGCTCTTGCTTTTTATGTTTAGCTGAGACATCATTTGACATTCCTTCACAACGCATTGCCAAGAATTACTTAATGTTTTTTTTTTCGAATGCTCGAGCTGCTCTGGTGCTATTTCACGACCGTTAAATATATAGTTGGGTAGGACGTTCCAATCTACAATAGTATTTGGAATAAAGCTATACTTGTACACATCGGAACGAGTATGTTGTTAAAGAAACATATGAGGATGGTTTTGTCTAGTGAGGATGAATTGCCCTAAATAGCAATTTATGTATGTCTGCGACCGACAGTCAGGTAGAGAAACCGACATCGGGCATTTAGAGCTAGTCTGCGTCCGACAACTTACGGTATTATTTACGAGTAGAGCTAAGGCAAGAAGGACATCACAAGTGACACCGGTACGAGTAAAAAACTCGTACGAGTATTTTTTACAAGACAAACAGTGCAAAAAAAACTACGCCAACTGTACGATGTGATGGTCTATCATATTAACCGCATAGACCTTAAGCTTTTGTAAGATACATAGTTATTTTATTATCAACGAAGCACGATATTGTGGTTCTTAACCCAATTACGGTGAGAGCCAGAGTCTTGACGAGACAAGTCTAGGCGATTTTTAGGATTGCTGAATTTGCGCATTTCTTCATATTTATTACTTTTATGTCATATAGAATAGATAAAGTTTATGTTTAAGATTCTACTTATGTATGAACATAAGAAATAACTACCGTCGTGTCCATACAATTTGACATTTTGTTTTCTGTTTATATTCACAACGGATCGACTTCCGGAAAGCTTTTTCGCCATTATCCCGCAAATTCGAATAATTACTTCGAGAAATAGCCATTTCTAAATTTCGTCAATTATTTGACATTCTTTTACACATCGTTAATTGTCAGGAGTATCCAATTATTCGTTTCACCAGATTAATGTCACTTCAATAAAGCAAGCAAAATGATCAGATATTGTTCATATATAACATCTCCGATGCAGACGAAAACAAAATCAAATTATATGTTTTATTTAAACTAATGGTTATTTATGTGAATAAATCAGTCAAGAAAAATTAGTTTTATCTCAAAAGTCACATTTCTTTCTACACGAAACCAAAAAAAATGTGTTTTTTTTTCAAATTTTGAGAAAAAAAATGTTTGATATATAATATCTTCTCTGATTGTCCTAAATATAAATTGAAAGAACATATAAGAAGAGTACTTCACGAGTACTAGCTAGAAAAGGTGTTCCACATTTGGCTTGCATATTTATATGTAATGTTTTCTAAGTAGCAAAAGAGAGGAACACCTTATTTGGCCGTGATGTGCCCTTCATATATTTATGTTAATATGCAACATCTTATGGTGAAGAGTACCCCACGAGGTGTTCCTCAACAAAGATGTTCCTTTTCGAACTTCATCTAGCTACTAATTTTCATTAATGGCCTTCTAACCACACGAATTTAAGGAACACCTTTTTAGATTTTGGTCGCTTTTTATTAATTCTTTCGTCAATATAGGGTTTAACTTTATTCATAAATATATGTATAGGCTCAATTAACTGAAGTACAACTAGAATTTTTTTCATATATACCAGTATTATAATTTTCATTATTCATAAAATGTGTTCCTCTTATGATTCTAGTCAGCTAGATGAGTGCAGTGAGTTTAGCTAGCTGCAAAAAAATCGAAAACACCTATTTAAAAAAAAATAATGTTCTTAATGTGATTACTTATTGCATACTTCAATGTTACAAGTGATTTTTTGCTCAAATAAACACTTTTTAAAAAATTGGTCATTGGGTGCCCTTCTATTGTCAGTCATCTTGAAAAATAACAAACAAATATGAGGGCCTTACATTAAATTATATAACAGTATCGTTTGATTTTTTATACGTTCAATTCATATCAAAGCTTTTTGAAATAAAATACAATTTCGGTTCACTCAGGCCCCTGAATGGCATTGCATATTCGTAGTGTCACTTAACAAATATATTACATACATTTATCTAAAAGGATGAAAATTAAGACTGTGTCAAACAACTTTCTTTATTACGAAGCGCTGAAGAATGATTGTTATGGCCAATAACACACAATGAGTCGATTACACATACTCAAATTAAGTAAAAGTCAGCAATATTTAATATATTATATATAATATGCGCACCTCTTTTATATAGTTTGATCTGGCATGACTTATTTATCTTTACTAGAAAGTAACTTTAAACAAAACTTGATAATATTTAATTTGATAATATTTAACTTGATAATATTTAACTTGATAATATTTAACTTGATAATATTTATTAATATTTAATTTACAGGAATGTACTCTGCCATCAATTCATCAAAACGGACTTGGAAATAATTCAATATTATTTTGCATAAAATTAATATAAACGGTTCTTAATACGGTTCACATACATCAAAGTTACAGCCAGATGGCAACAACTCAGAAATAATATCATCGCAGGTGACACCCTATCAAATATACTATTCAGTAAATGAATGAAGAGGTCCCATGTTGAAGTAGGTTGTGATACAAAATCCAGCGAAAGCGTTCATGAACTAGCTCACTGTAGCAACTACTCACACAGATGGATATAAGAAGGTGGAGCTGAGAAGATAAAACGTGGGGGAGTTTTAAGCTTAACGCCAGGAAACCGCGTAATGTCATCCTTAATAACGGTAAACCAAGCGACCGGTTTTAATTGGAAATCACAGGCAGAAAAAATATCAAGGATCAACTAATCAAATGTCTAAGCGAATTCTTCGTCAAACGCTTAAGATACACTAACAATGTAAAAACCATAGATGAACAGTTGGATCAATGGATTGGGAGAATAAACAAGAAACAACTTTCAGGAAAGTTCAAAGTATGCTGTTACCAGCATAGCCTACTACCACGAATTCCATGGCTTCTTATGATGAACGATGTCTCGATATCTGCAGTCAAGAAAGGGCGAGCAAAGTTATCAACAGCTTGTGGAAAAGACTAGGAACTTTGCCGTCCTTTTCAAACATATGCCTTTATAATAACATCATAAGATAACTGCGTAAGTAAAGCTGGAGGTAACCCACCTACAGATAGAAATGGGCAGTTCAACGAGCGATAGATGAGGCAACATTCCGTTTTAAACATGAATATATCGTAGGCAAGGTGTTCATAGGCCGTCACGGACTTAGCTTCGGAAAAGCACACACTAGTTTGGATTCCACTGATTGCCAAAAAAAAGAAAGATGGTACCTAATGAGTAACGGAATGTAAAGAGAATTCTTCAGAGAATTGCTAGAGCAGTAGAATTGGCATCTCAGGGCGCTTGGATGAAGTAGGAGAGTGCAGTAACTCTGGAAAACGTTGTAGAAATTGTAGCCCATGCGAATTTAGTTCACCATCCGTTCGAGGTATGACCTATTACCGACACCGACAACCCTCATGTGATGGGGAAAGGTTGATGACCGAAACTGCGGACTCTGAAGGGAGCCCAGTCACTCTTGTAAGGCAGCACCTTTTCTCAAGGGTGTTTCACGTGGCGGCATGATATGAACCTACAAAAGCTAGCCCACCATTTAGAGCTTAGAAAGGTTAATCAATAAAAGCGAAAGGGAAATAGAGAAAACAGAGGGAATGCGGTTCAAAAAGATATGACAAACATCCAACAAAGTAAGTGAAACAAAACATTGAGAACAAAGCGTTGGTCTATTACAAAATATAGCAAAATATTCGGAATTACCAGTGGAGCGCGATGAAAGACTCTGCCCCTTAGAGATTAAAACTCAATTGAAACTTGTTATGGTTCAAAGAAGCTTCTGGTCACGATCGAGTTAAACAAGTCAATGAGAATCAAGGATCGGCGAGACATTGGAAAGCAAGAACACTTTAATACAGTGACCTGTGTGATCTTGTAGCGAGAAAGAATGAATTGTTTGGTGCTACTGTCAAAGAAGGATGTCGTGATTTCGTCAAGAACATCAACCACTCGAACCCTACGGCAAATTGGATTACCTGGGAAAGAAAGACAAACGAAAATTGAATTGTCCAAACTTTGATTTTCCATTGACAATAAGATTGTGCAAATATTGAGTATCCAGTTAAACTCTTATTGTATTAACTCGGACTGTCTACAGTAAAACTGGATTGATCAAACTGTATTTTTCCAGTGACATTATTATGGATTATTATGGATCATTATTAAAGCAGATTATCGAGTGAAACTTGTATTTACAAAACCTTGATTGTCTAGTGACACTTGGCTCCTCTAGTGACATTTGGGTTGTCCAAAGGCACTTGGATTGTCCAGTGTCACTTGGATTGTCCAGTGTCACTTGGATTGTCCAGTGTCACTTGGATTGTCCAGTGTCACTTTGATTGTCCAGTGTCACTTGGATTGTCCAGTGTCACTTGGATTGTCCAGTGTCACTTTGATTGTCCAGTGTCACTTTGATTGTCCAGTGTCACTTGGATTGTCCAGTGACACTTGGATTGTCCAGTGTCACTTGGATTGTCCAGTGTCACTTGGATTGTCCAGTGACACTTGGATTGTCCAGTGTCACTTGGATTGTCCAGTGTCACTTTGATTGTCCAGTGTCACTTTGATTGTCCAGTGTCACTTGGATTGTCCAGTGTCACTTTGATTGTCCAGTGTCACTTGGATTGTCCAGTGTCACTTGGATTGTCCAGTGTCACTTGGATTGTCCAGTGTCACTTTGATTGTCCAGTGTCACTTTGATTGTCCAGTGTCACTTTGATTGTCCAGTGACACTTTGATTGTCCAGTGTCACTTTGATTGTCCAGTGACACTTTGATTGTCCAGTGACACTTGGATTGTCCAGTGACACTTTGATTGTCCAGTGACGCTTGGATTGACCTGTGACACTTGAATTGTCCAGTGACACTTGAATTGTCACTTGGATTCTGCAGTGACACTTGAATTTTTCAGTAACACTTGGATTCTCCAGTGACACTTGGATTCTCCAGTGACACTTGGATTCTCCAGTGACATTAGGATTCTCCAGTGACATTTGCATTGTCCAGTGATACTCGGATTGGCCAATGATACTTTGATTGTTCAGAAAAAAACGTTGATAGTGAAAAGCTGGATTATACAGTGTTGGATACTTGTATTAGTATATAAATAATGTGGGGGGGGGGGGGG
>LQRL01126736.1:1187-12558 GCA_001703475.1 Hydroides elegans
ATGAGTTTAGTGCAAAGTTGCTGGCGCAATAGTCTTTGTTCCTTACTGACAAATTTAGAATAGCGAATTCCGTGATCAGGTAGTTTAAGAGTTAATGAAATAACACGCGGCACTGTATCAAAATGACCCAATGGGTGCTTCTGGGAAAATCGCAACCCTTCCTTCTCACCTAGGGTGAGTATATGAATTCGTATATCATAGTCCTAGTTCTCACCGAAATAATTTACGTGCGCATATTTGTTGGCAACTTTTGCATTGTGTCATAAACTATATTTTTAGATTAGATTTTTAAAAACAAAACAATTTCTGTCTTTCCACATCAGGATTTCGCAAAAAGTGAATTACTAGACTATATCTTTAATTTTAAATGCGCTCCTTAAGCTTCAGTGTTTGGCAAACAAACTCTGTAGCACTAGATCTACCAGCATTGAGCTACTTTGACGTTGCATAAACTATCATGGACTCATATCTTCTTCCTTTAACATTTCTTTTTTCTGGGTTTATGTTTATCACGTATCCCATCGACTCTTGGGATCTGTGAAAAACATCAATTTATTTAAATCATAGAATTCTTTTTTTTTTCATTTAAGAAAATCGAGGGAATTAACCTTGTTTGTCGGCCTTCTCGTCATGTCCTCATATATGACGTTCAATAACATTATGTCACTTAAAGTGTTACATATTCATCAGAAAGAAATAATGAAGTATTTCTTCCAGATGCTATGCAGTCTATTCTTTGCATTTCGCTGCATACATGGACAAGAACATATATAGTCTATGAGTTTTTAATGCTGTTTTCGGAGATCCAATGATAACGCTGCTATAAAAAAAATGAGTATATCCAAATACTTATTAAAGATTAAAAGTCAATTATAACAATTAGGATTTATTTCTTCTTCAAAATCAAACTTGGTATCAAGTAAAACTTCATTGTGGTATTTAATCCAGCAATAAGTTATTTTCATTGCTGGGTTGTCGTTTAAAATGATGCTGGAACACACACTGCTGGAGAGTTATAATGCAAAATTACTTTGCAAAGCTAAAAACGATGATGCACAAAATATGAAAATATGATCAAATACTTTAATTCGCAACATTTGCTCAAAATGCAATCTTTTTTTTTAAACTGAAATTATCATCATTAACCTCTGGAAAATAAGTTTTCGAGGGTTGAAGGTCAACATGTCCCCTATCAACATTATGCAATCTGATATCAATTAAAAGTGTTAAGACTATTGTGAGCAAGACAATATTCTGACGATATAAATGGTCGAGCCTGTATTAATCTTATGGATCGCCGTCGCACATGTATGCACAGTATATCACCTCAAACTTGTGCACCTAAAGTTGTTCTAAATTTTTATCATTATCATCAAAATACTTAAAGTACATGTGAATGTTCTAAACTACATGATTAATACATTCGTTTTAATAATAAAACACATATCAATATTCTAAATAGTAATATTTCAAATAAATGTATCATAAACGTTTTGATTACGGATTCTAAAAGAAAGCATAGAAGTCATTTGACTCTTTACACATTGTTTTAAACGTTAAAAAACGTTCGCTGCCATCTGGGTATATTCATACATGTTATAATGAATCGTAAGCATACACCATACATTGTAGCTTCGGGCTTTCGTGTGCGTTTAAAGCGATTATCAAATTAACACACCCACATAAGCCTTAATTACATTAATTCAAAAGTTTCTATATGCCTGTTGGGGTAAGTTTTTGAAATTACAAATCGAGATAGATTTATAGATTTTTCATTTTAATATAAATGGATCGTCCGACAGGTGTCTATGTATTAAAGGTGTTTTGTCGAAAGAATCATGTTTTTCATGAAGTATTTTCGTTGATATGAATTCATCACAATATTCTATGTTTTACCTCGATCGATATTAAAATATTATAACAAATGGATAAATTTATGCACATATACGTTTTAATTATAATCAATCATTGTTTTGTTGAATGTATATATGATTCATTTAACACCAGAAATGGAAAATACCTCGACAAGTTATATTCAAAATTATATGAATCACCAAAAGAGACAGGACCTAAGATGGATTTTAAACAAAACTCTGAATCAACTTCTTATCCGTTTAAGACATTTGCGCATCACCCTCCAATGACAAAATCAAGATATTCACAAGATTTCGAAACCGATAACAATCCATTTTTCATTGAAACGAAAAATGACGAATACCAAAAGCAGGATGAAACTGGAAATAAACCATCGTTAAGGCAATTCGGGAAAATATACACACTTCCATCTTGGAAAAATCAGGTGAACCAACTAAATGGTGAATTTGATAGCAAGAATAACATACGAGATTCCGACGAGAAATCTCTTCGAGTAAATGTCGTTGCTGGGAATAAACATGTTGTTTTTGAGGTACCGAGTTTAAAAGATAAGGCTCTACTTAGCAGCGATAAACATAGTACCAGGATGTTTTATAGGCCACAACTGGATAACGAAAATACATGGACCAGAAAAACTGAAATGCCTAAACTTCAAAACTCATTCATAAAATTGGAAGATTTCAATTTTGATGCATCGCCGAATAGCTATGCAACAGGGCATGTAGAGGGTCCTTCACTTGATATAGGTCGTATACATGATTCCGCACTCACAAACGATATTCTTGCGTTGGATACCATCATAAAACGTGATTCTTCAGTTGAAACTGGCTATCTAAGTGGTAACCCTCCGAAAACCATTCATATAACCAATTCAGATGTCGAAGAATGGATTCCGGAAATACAATCAGAACTCTCTCCCGCGGATCTGTGGGACATGGACTCCAATTCATTCGAAACAGATTCCGCTGAAGACGAGATATTTTACCAAACACATTTAATGTCCACTGCGGGAAAAGTTCCGACTGTGACAGTAAATGGGGTTGAGTATCAAGATGAAAACAATGATCGTGTTCCAGATGTGTGGGATCTCAACCGAGACGGTAAAATCGACAAGAATATCTTGTCCCAACCATTCGAATCAATGAGCATGTATCCGAAGCCAAATGGATTTGAAACGGACTTTGATAATGTCAAAATCCGTGGCGAATTACGCTCTTTGCCGTTGGAGCCTCAAATTGAAATTATAAGTTATGGTGATAATAATATACAGCATGTTGGTTTGGGTGATTCGCAAATCAGTATAAAACAGGATGACAAAAACGCATTCAAAACATATGAAAAGCAGATAAATGAAGCGCCGAAATTGATGTTTCCGAAGGAATATGGCATGGTTATGCGGCAAGCACCAAATCCAATGTCTTTTTCATCTGAACCTGACCACTTTATCGCAAAACTAGAAAACAAAATCGCTTCGCCTCGATCATGGTATGAACAGAACGAAATTAACCGACCAGCATATACGAAAAGAATTGAGGTTTCAAAACCAATCGAACCTCGTCCAACTGCAAATAAACACTGGTTTTCTATGTTCACAACTCCGACCCAAACAATATCACCCGTATTGCACCCAGATGCAAAACAATCGGGTGAGCATACCCAAGCACAACATAGACCACGAGGGCAATATGGGAGTTATAAAGCACCCGTTGTAAAAGCTGCAAACGGGAATAATTGGGCAAAACGATCACGTGTACATACGCATACCCACAATGCACCACGAGGGCAATACGCAGGTCATACTTCATCCGGTTTCACCTCTATGGCCGATGAAAACAAAGACGGTATCCCGGATGTACTTGACCGGAACAGGGATGGCAAAATCGATTCCAGGGCGACCGGCGGATTAAAGGATGAAGACATGGCGAGACTTGGTTTGTCGGACGAGAACAGGGACGGGATGCCGGACGAGTGGGATCGCAATCGAGATGGAAAGCGCGACGTGGATTATAATGTGTTTGCGACACGGGTGCTCAAGGAAACGTATACACGATTTAAGGCGTAACTACAAATGAGAAATACACACCTCTTTCTGAGAAAGATTTTATGTGTATTTGAAAGGGATAACATATATTATTTTATTATAAAAATAGTTATTTATTATATTTCTATTTGATAAGGGTTTGGCTAAAATAAGCTTGGTTAGATAGAGAGCAGACATGTTATACATAAGATTTTATTAACTAATTTCATTCTGATTGGTACGTCTTGCATGTCATGTTGTAACAAAAAAAAACAAATAAACTGTCTTAAACTATTTAATGTTGAGTTATTGACTTTAGACCGGGATTATTCTTAAATTGTACAGGTGCAATCAGGGTTCCCAACTATTAAACTCATATTCTCAAAAGTTTGTTTTGTCACAAAAGTCAGGCTACAAATACTGATAATATCAACAACAATACAAAGAGCAGGATATCAAATTATGATTATTTTCAAAGCAGCAATAGTCTAATTTATGTATGCTGTCCTTATAGCTCCATGATACATAACATATCTCATGCTGAGTAAAATTACAGTTGTGTTGACATGCACACGGATATCACCTTCTAGACAAATGCAATTTCATCTGATATCGGCCAATTATTTAAATAATCATGATCATTTGCCATCTGAAATAATACCAATTATATCAAAAAGGAAGCCTTGCTCTGCAGCGCTGAAGTCAAAAGTGACGCAAAATAAATTGCCCTCCCCCTCAATGGAAGGGCACACCGCCACCAACTGTTTAAGAGTATTTCTTTTATACCATAAAACCACCTAATACATTGAGATATGCAATTAATTGTCAAATTGAGAAACATAGTGTTTCTATTTTTTTTGTAGATAGCTGGCCCCATCACACTTATCTAGCTAGGCAGAACCGGGAGAGTAAAACATTTTGTGAAAAAAGTAAATCGAAATACTTGTATATACTACCTATCTTTATTTACAATTCAATTAATTAAATTGAGGTTGCAAAGACTTATGCTTCTGAATAAAATTGCAGTAAAACATTAGAATAAATTCGTTAGAACATAATTTAACATTATGTGGTTGGATGGCAGTTTTTGAATGTTTTGTAGCTACATCGATTAGCTAGGACATCGTGCTAGGTTATTAAAAGGATATGTTGAATAAATTATATTCATTTCAATAAACGTAAACATAATTTGTAAAACACAGGCTATTTATTTGCAAATCTATAATACAACTGTGTATCTAGAAGTCATTCACTGCTTATTTTGTTGTGTATTTAGTATGTACTGATATATATTACGCTTTTTAATCAAAAAGGAAGGTATCACTCACCAGGAGCTACAGCACTGCCAGCCGTAACTATTCATAAAACTGATCGATGGTGATGAGTACCAAGCGAAGCTTAATGTACTAAGCATAAATATGTAAAAATAAACTACACAAAAAGCAGTTCACATTGAAACAATTCACATTTTGTTGTGATTATGCTTAAGTTCTTTGCATTCGTTATTCCGGGTGTATTTATATCATTCGAATTAACAAATAAGTTTTTTATCTATACACAATGTATTTTCAACACAATACCCACTTTTTGGTATACATTACTTTCAAAGCAGGATTAACGCCCTGGCTACATTAGCTCCTTTTTTGTTGCTGTTATATCGGCTACTTACTTTTTTTCTTATATGTTCTCTATGGGACTTAAACATTTTACAAAACAGTTTGTTGCTTTTTATGGTCACACTGAACTTTTTTTTGAAAACTCAGCAAAACAAGCCATGTTTGACATTTGAACCGATGGAAAATTCTTTGCCAAACTATAGGAAATTAAAAGAAATAACAGGTCACCTTTTCAAAAAAGCAAGTAACCTTTTAAAAAAGCAAGTTGCAGTTTTAAAAGCATGTGGCTCTTTTAACAGCAACATGCTTTTTTTGAAACAGCTACTTACTTTTTTATATAACGCAAGGTGTTATCTTCAAAAGTGGCTTGTGTTTTAATGTATTCGTGTTAAGTGTTTTCTATAAAAGCCAGTGATATTTTCATCAGATACAATTACCCTGTAAATTTACATGTTTGACCATTACCAATAAAGTACTTATATTTTTTAGATATTTTTTGTAATCATGTACCATGTGAAAGAAGTGTTAGGGAAGCAAACAATAAATGACCCAATTCATTTTGGTATACTAGCTGTGAGTTCTACGATATATATAAAATATGTCCAAACAACTTGAAAAGCATAATCTATTAGTTAATAATGCTGTGCAATCAGATATAAAAAATAATTAACGTTAGGTTAGGTCATAACGTTATATTGTGAAAATATCTAAGTCCAAAAAAAGTTCACAAAAAAAGTTCCATGTGACAGGGTAAAAGTTTGAAAAAAGTTCGGCTGAAAAAGAAGGAGCTAATGTGTCCGGGGCGTAAGAAAGGAATTTTGTGTACTTTGAAAACGAGCGCATATGCAAGTGTGAGGATTTTCTTGGTATTTGTTAGCAATTCAGTGTGTTCATATTTCAAACGATGGTTTTGTTTGTTTTGGAGTTGTAAGTTTATATTGTCCATTTGAATAAAATTATCGCATAAATGCATGATGTATGCAACGTATATTATATGCGTAAGTTGAATATTGTTTCAGACTGCCGTGCAAAACGGTCGTGAAATGATAAGACAGTCGCTCTGGTGCACGATAGTTAATATGATTAATGAATAAACAGTTGGATGCTAAATGTAATGTATTAATGTATTGTAATTTGTTTTGCATGATAAACTCTACACTGGATCAATTTCTTATCCATGTAAGACTTGCAAGACATGTAAACAACAATTGCGTATTACTGTTTGTTTCTGGTCAAAACAAACTAAAAAACACATTTTAAAGGTGTATTGCAGAACAAATAGACTGCTTTTTCAGGTTGGAGAAACATTAACTTACTTACTTACTGCCGTGTTGTCGTGGGTCGTCCACATCGCGACGTCACAATAATCCTCCAGGTCTTGTGGTTCGATGCGGCACGCATCGCCTAACCAGTTGTCTGGGTCCCTCAGCAAGGTTTCGTTCAATCTCTGCCTTTGACGTCCACTGCTTCTTTTGCCCCGTGGTTGCCAGAAATATGTTCTTCTTGGCACTCTTTCTGGCGCCATGTGGACACAATCTCCGAACCAGGAAAAACTTTTTTGCCTCAGCAACGTCTTGAGATTTGGTGAGCATGCTCGCTTTAGCAATTCGTCTGTGTTCACTTTGTCTTGCCATGTTATACATAGGATTCATTTTAGGCACCGGTTGTAGAAGGCAGAAAGTCTATTGTCTTCTCTAATAGTGAGGTTTCACGTTTCACTGCTGTTTAATGAGGTGGAAAAAATACTGCTTGAAATATTCAAAGGCGTGTATTGGTTGAGATTTTTCTTGTTGTTCAACACTGGGCGGAGTTTATTGTAGGCTGCCGAAGCCTTTCCTATGCGGGAGTCTAGTTCGGTCCTAAAGCTTCCATTGTACGAGAGCGTGCTTCCAAGGTATGTGAAGTCTGTTAATTTTCTAGCGGTTCGCTGTCCAGTATATTCAGATTTATGTCCTCGGGTTTGTTCTTCACATGCATTACTTTAGTCTTTTTCACATTAATGAGGAGCCCAACCTTTGCGCCTCTTGCTACGACTTTGTCAGTTGCCTTCTGGAGCTTTTCCTCCGTGTTGTCGATCAGGGCTATATCATATGCAAACGCTAAGTTGGATAATTTCTGCTCCGGATATCGCGAGCTTATTCTTTTCTCTAGAACCATGCCGAGTTTATTGTCGTCTAAGCTATGTCTGAGAACATAATCTATCAATATGAGTATATATATATATCAATAAGAGTGGTGACCATATGCAAGCTTGTCTTACACCGGCTGTTATTTCGAACCATTCCGTTTTTCCCCATCAATCTGTACACAACACTCGGAGTTTTCGTATGTGTTTCTTATGATGTTGAAGATAGTGAACAACATAAGAAACATTGATAAAGGTAAATTAATACTCATTATCATCCCAATTATTGTAATTTATCTCTCTACGGATATCAAACCATATGTCATTAAGCGGCATGTGAGATGTTATCAAACCATAAGACGCATTGTATTGCAAATTATGATTATTATTGTTATCATTAGTAGACTAATTTGCGTTGAGTCGGTGTCATTCGATAGCATTGCTATGACGATCTTGTTTGGTTGAAATGAAATATAATTGTGTTAATATATTTGCTTGCCATGTGAGAAAGGGGAAAAGTGAGACGCCAAGTAGAGTCTAATTAGCAACATTATTTAAATGATAAATGATACATAAGTCTTCAAAACAAGATTAGTAAAGTAATTATTGACAATTATAATAATACTATCTCAAAATTATATAATAAGATGCGTCTCACCTTTATAAGGGATTCCCAATAAAATGAAAGTATATAGCTTTGCCATAGATGCTAGTAAATGGTTATGCATCTAAAGCTTTTGAAATTAAGTCTGATGCATATATCTAAAATCTAATTTAGATCTAAATATGATTATAAGATAAGTGTATTCATATGCAATGCAACATGTGATTAGATATTAGATAGATAGTCAAGTCAAATTGTTATAATTATTGAGATTTTATATCTTTGTTTTGTGTATGATTGTGAAACAGGAATATGGCAGCATTTGAAGGCTCTTTACAAATGGACACAGATGTACCACTTGCTATACATATATTTTGTATTTTATTTTTCATAATGACCGGAGGCTTATTCAATGGCCTAATTATTCTCGTAAAATTTAGACAATCAAAGTTACAGGAAACAGATATATACATTGTAGCGCTGGCATCTGTTGATCTATTTATGTGTTTATTCGTATGTCCACAACATCCATTCATGGGGTACTACATAGAAGAAGTCAAGCAAGATAGACGGGTTTTATATACTCAGTTCCTTTTAAGTTTCATGGTGGCGAACACCATGTACTTTCAGCTTTTAACCGCAATTGCTATGCAGAGAGCATATGCTGTTTGTAAACCGTTTTCATTTCAATCGTCTTTACGCCGAGCAAAAGGGATAACTGTTATTATGGTAATATTTAGTGTAACACACATTTCAATATCACTTGTGTTACAGTTATATATGCAAGCTGGTGAAATGATTGCACATGGTATCAATTTTATTGAGATTGCCATTTGTTTTAGTTTATTAAGCATTTCATATGTGCTGATAATTGTAAAACTATATTTACATAAGAGCAATATATATCAAGGTGCTCGGGTTGGGACTGTTAGCCAGTATGTTGCAACAGAGACATCTCAAAATGTTCAGAAGAAACCTAACAAGGTAAATGAAAGAGCGATTCACATCAAGACAATGCAAATGCGTTCTGTTTTAACACTCATTTTCATTGCATCGTTCATTCCAGCTATTTGTATTGTTCTAAAAGTAACCAAAAATTTTCATATCTTATATGGAATATATTTCAATCACAATAGTAATTTTCTTGTGTATTTGGTGTTTAATGTAGACTTCAGAAAATATGTTTTGAAATATTGGCAAGCTTCGCGAAGCATAGTTTAAAGCTTGATATGAACTTATGAATGCGCTTAAAAGATACGAATTCCCAATTTGGAATAATTATTTTATTAAATATTTAAATGGGAGAAATAGGAGGTGCATCTAAACAATAACATATAGACCTTACAACCAGTAATTGAGTCACGACAAGCTTTTGGGTTACTAACTATTAGTAATAGAAAATACATGAAATTAATAATTTTGATATATCAGATAAAATCATGACCATACTTTAGTATTAGCGTGGCCATGATTTTATATTTTATTTAATATATGTATATTCTATTACAAATAGTACGTGACCAGAAAACTGGTCGCTGTGACTCAGTTAAGGGTTGTTAGGTCTAAATGTTTCTCCGTATTAATTTTCAATTTTGAACAAGGTGCACAAGTTGATTAAGAATGCACAAATGCAAATAATTTTGTGAAATGTAGGTGATATTATAAAGTCTGTCCATGTGCTCATTAAGTATGTTTAAGTTCATTCATATATTTCTTATAGTATATAACTATAACCACATTTTTTACAAAATTGTCAAATCTAACGCATTTCTTTGGATGATCATTTCGTTTTACTTTTAATCTTAAATACATAATTTGAGAACATCTATTTTATATTATTTTGTATGTTGTTTGTTTGCGTGCTGTTAGCTTTCTTATATTGCCAGAAGTTTGTTTAGATACCATGTCGGAATGACATATCTAATTACATGTATTAAACTAATGGATTCTAATTAGAAAATAATTGGTTATTATAAACTAATTGTAACGGTTTTCAAATATTTATTATGCTGCTTTATAAATAAATACTTATCTTTAAGTGAGAATATATCGGTGTTTTTGTCGTTATTTGTATTTTTGAGATAAATTAGATTATGATTTATTTGTGTGTATTGAGTTGTTATTTCCGTCACATATGCCCATTATAATGTTATAAAATAAATCATTCAACAGTGTGCTTTTGTTTTAATCAGTTTCCTAGATATTCAACAGCAGAAGTAATAAATAATTTGACATATTTGAAGCTTTATATATTCAGGATAATTTTAAGCCTGTAATAAAAGCTATTACGTTAACAACAGTCATGATACGAATGATACAGTTTGATGTAACCCGTGTTTGTTAAAGACCGCTCAACTATATTATATTACAAATTTCACCTAGTCAACCTCCATGAGTACGTTGTTTTATTGAAGTAAAATCATAAATCTATGATCACTAATCATGCGCGACTCTGCTTTGTCGTGTCTTAGAGCTAAATTTGACACCGCATGAGGATTCAAAGGCTCAGAGAAATAAAACCAAAATCAATTTGTAAGGCAATCTAAATTGACAGGGGGCCCCTAGTTAGTTTAAACGGCTGAGATGATTGAATTCTGCATTATAATAGTGATCGTTTAATAAGATTTATTTAGTTGTTACGGCTAAGGTTATGAAGGGATTCTGCTAATTAAGCCCTTTATCATACATATAAGGGGTTCAAATTTATACTTAGGATTTAGACATTTGGACTAAATTGTGCAATTGAGAAGCCCAACATCACGTTCAAGAGAGTATCATATTCAACCCATACTAATGTTAAATGGCCAGCTTGCAGAAGACACAGGCCCAACAAGCGCAGCGCTGGGTACTGAAACAAAATTAGGGAACTTCTTATTTATTTCGAAGTATTTTGGAAACCTATTATCACTGACACTTTTTATATCATATCATTTTTCAACTCAATATACTAGCCATCTTACCGCCCATTCAATATATAGCTCGGTGACCGTTTAGAAAACGACGGCTATTAAAGACGATATCACCAGTTTAACTTTCTACAATATACTCAACTGTATTGAAATATTATCAATAACACGCGACTGTTTAAAACTGCCCGATTAGTTTTTTTTTTTTTTTTTTGGGGGGGGGGG
>LQRL01126749.1:0-11116 GCA_001703475.1 Hydroides elegans
ACCTAGGGTAGGTGATATACTGGTGTGTTGAAAATACTAGTAAAAGTAACAGAATCAATCTTACCCCTGTGGCAGAGCGCACTCAGGTTGTTCCAACTTTGTCAGCAGGACTGGCGACTCGAAGACGTAAAATATAATTCTAAACACAACAGTGACGCCAAAAACAACTGTAGATGTAATCTATATCCTTTAAATGATGTATTCATCAACTTTTAAATCCAAATTGACTTAAATAACGTCGATAAAATCCAAAAGAATATTAATTTTTAACAACACGTTGCCTTTGGTATGGCGCGTAAAATAAGAAGGACGATACTTCCGGTCACGTGACTAATGTAAACAAAGGGGACCGGAGAAGTATCCCTTTCTCCTCGGATAAAGGGGGCTTTCTCCGGAGGAGAGGCATCAAAAAACTTGTTTTTAGATTAGTTTCATAATGAATTATTACACTATGACGCGTGAAATTGTCCGGATGGACATTTGCAAAGTAGAATGTGGCCTTGAGAAATAGTTTGATTCATTCCTTTGAAGATAAAATGGTGTAACCTCTACGAAATTTAGAATTTTTTTTCATTGGACTTAGCCCAAAGGACTGTAAACCGAGAGCAGTATTGTTAGTTTTTATGCCTAAATCTCCGAAAATAGCATATTTCAATCACAAATATGATAATAATAATGTTGATAAGAATATAAGCTGATATTCTTTTACACAAATTGAAGCGAATAGAGAATAACCTTTTTGCAGTTTTTCCACAAATCTTGAAAATTCTCCAAGATTCGTGAAATATTCCAAGTGTGAACACATTTAGAGCAATACACAATTCTTTATTTTTGCCCCTCGTCCACAATTCATAAATGTATAACGTGCATGCATTGTCATATCAAAATATTGAAAACGAAACGAATTATCGAGGTAAACGTATCTGGAGTAAGCATTTTAGTCGCCCTTATTTTGTGTCTATAATGTTGTTTCCACTGCCACTTCACGTTTTTTTGTTGCAAAAAATGGGAATTTAGATGGAGGCTCTATTGTATAGTATGACTAGTATTTTTGACCAACAGAATTAGATAATGGCAAGGCTAACATACCTATTTCTTTCAATTCCGTAAGGTTGGATGTAGGTTGCATAAAGCTCCGTAATATATTTATTTAAATCTGAAAAGATAAAGCATATTTGTAATAAGATACTCGTTTCAGTTGTCAAATTGGAAGTGGTTTTAACTATTATTTCTCATATCACTGAAAATGATTTGATAGTTGAGATTGTTACGAAAAAAACAGCAATAATAATCAATTTTATACATTTTCATATATATATTTTTACGTGTTACGTTTGTGCGTATTTTTTCATGAACACGTTTTCATGAAAATTAATAGTATTGTGTAACGAACATACTTACATATCGCACTTCTCGACGTTGGTTGAGTAAGCGCCTCCTAGAAATACAAATGTAGATATTATAATAACATATACTATCTTTAAATAAGGTATTCTGTAGAACAAATTAATAGCATATTAACGTGTAGACACATAGGATGAAACAACCGTTTTTAATGGTTGTTTCATTTTTGGAAACAAACACTTTTTGTCGTTTCGGGAAGGAAACAACGAGGAAACAACCATTAAACGTTTTAATGATTTTTGGGGCCGTCAGGGGACGCTGGTTAGTTGAGCAGCGCCAGAGATTTGTAATCAACACTGAATTGTAGTTAAGTTAGTTAAGTTTTTGATTTCAGTATCTCATTCATCACCCGGCCCGAAACAGTTGGACTCCCGAAATGTCTCTATATAAAACATGTGTGCAATATAATGGTGTGTAAAATGTGCATTATTGTTAAGGCCACGTTCATGCGTCAACAAGGCGTAAAGCAACCATCTAGTGAAGGGCACCCCACGACATATTTTTCAAACAGCTGTGAAATCAACTATAAACAACATTACAATAACGAAGAACAATCAAATAGATTCTAATGATTTTGAACATTTAAATTTTGCAAAAAGGTGTTCCTTTTTTCCCAAGCCAGCTGGGCTGATTAGTCCTCTCTAGCTAGCTTGGAACAGAAAATGAACACCTTTTGCGAAAATTTAAATGTTGAATATTACCAATTACGTATGATATCTTGCAAATTTCAGTTTATTAGGCAATAGCGAGCAAGGTAAATCATTTTTGAAATATTTATTCTCACTTCTTCATGTGAGAATCAAAAAATAATCAAAAAGGTGTTCCTCAAACTGCTCAAATCTCCAAGCTAGAATGAATTTTCTCAAAATCTCCAAGCCAGTTGGAAATTGGTGGGAACACCTTTTTTAGGGAACAGCTTGTGAGGTGCTCTTCATCTGGTTTACTTAACCCATTTGACGTAATAATTACTCTCGACAAAGGTTGTCCATAGTCCATAGTCACATTCAGACGTGACGTTGGGCCCATATGAAAGCTTTCCGGACGTCCCCTGGCATCCGAATAACGTGATTTAAACATCCGAGTCTGGCGCGACGTCGGCCCAACGTCTTTTCTACGACCTCGACGACTAACCTTCCGGAAAAAAAAACGTTCATATGAGTCCAAATAAGGCGTCCGCTCAACGTCCGTTCATGTCCTGCCGATTGGATCCTTTCGTAGTCATCTTGGAGGGGCACTCAACGACTTATTTCAAATGATTGATCTCAATCTACTTATTGTTAAGCGGAAGATGATCAGATGTCTTTTACATAAGCGTTATACGCGGATTTGCATCAAAATGTTTATTCTGAAGTTGCAAGCAAGAAACC
The DNA here is from genome assembly GCA_001703475.1 of Hydroides elegans. NCBI lineage: Eukaryota > Metazoa > Annelida > Polychaeta > Sabellida > Serpulidae > Hydroides > Hydroides elegans. The sequence goes on from LQRL01126749.1 coordinate 2,772, forward strand.
GAGAAAAGCTACTACCTGCGGACTGTCTGCGATTCTGTGATCGCAGACCGCCCGTAGGAAAAAACTTGCATACACGTTTTCTTCTGCGGGCTGCCAACGGGCCTCTGCGTGCTATCTACGGGCAGTAACCCCGTGCGTGTGCCGTGCGTGTGCCGTTCGTGTCCCGCATGATTTTGTCAAATTTCGCCCGTAGAACGCCCGTAGACGCCCGTACGGCCGGTTGTAAGACTAGCTCAAAGTTTAGTTTGTTAAGGCCACGTTCATGTGTCAACACGGCGTAAAGCAACCATCTGGTTGACTTAACCCATTTGACGTAATAATTACTCTCGACAAAGGTTATCCATAGTACGTCACATTCAGACGTGACGTTAAGAGGACGATCTACTTTGGGCCCATGTGAAAGAAAACAAGCCATCGTCCAGGGCGCAGACCCCAACCGAACGCCAACAGTCAGTGTATTTTAATATCTTGATATAAAGCATGGACAAAGCCTATAACGTGGTTTTAAAACCATTAAATAAAGTCTTTCTCACAACGTCTTTCTCAACGTATTTCTCACGACGTCTTTCTCACATGGTTTTTCTTACAACGTTTTTCTCACAACATCTTTCGCACAACGTCTTTATCACAACGTCCTTCTCACAACGTCTTTCTCACAACGTCTTTGTCATATCTTCTCATAAAGTTTTTCTTTCATCATCATCCTAACAACGTAATGTTCACAATGTCATTCTCACAACATCATTCTCACAACGTTTTTCTCTCAACTTCTTTCTCACAATGTTGTCCTAACTTATTCCTATAAAAATGTACATATGCTTTTTTGGTATTTCTTACAACATCTTTCTCACACCTTTGCTCTTACATATTCGTCCACACAACGTAGTCCTCAAAACATCACAATATACGCGTAATGTTTCTGTGATGTACAAAAATCTCAAAATATCTCATATTTATCTAAGTTCACACCCCGTAATTTCAACATTTTTTATCTATCAAACTGAAACCTCGACATTGCACATCTGTCCCTGCGGGAAGTTTCAAAACCCTAGGACAAAGGCTTTATACCAAAAAGCCACGGACAAGGTGTTGTGCAAACATCACCAAATATCTCAAAATTGTCCAAAATTGTAATTTCGACAATTTTTGATCGATCAAACTGAAACCTCAACGTTGCACACCTGCAATATATATTCTTTCATTGTGTGAAGTTTCAGAAGCCTAGGACAAAGGCTTCATTCCAAAGTGCCGCGGACAATGTCTTGTATGATTAGCGTGACGGACGGACAGACGGACGGACAGACAGACGGACGGACGGACGGACAGACGGACGGACAGAGGTAAATCCTATAGACCCCCCGGGTTCCCCCGGTTGGGGTCTAAAAATCGTGAAAGTTTTCCGGACGTCCTCTTGCGTCCGAATAACGTGATTTAGATATCCGAGTCTGGCGCGACGTCGGCCCAACGTCTTTTCTACGTCCACAACGACTAACTTTCCGGAAAAAAAAACTTTCATAAGAATCCAAAGTAAGGCGTCCTCTCAACGTCCGTTAACGTCTTGCCGCGTGAATCCTTCGGACAGATGAACCTTCGGACAGATGAACCTTCGGACAAATGAACCTTCGGACAAATGAACTGGAACCGTTGTAGCCATCATGTAGAAAAAAGGTACACCTTCTGAGAAAATATAAATCTTGAATATAACTAGACTAAAGGCGCGCGCCCACTGACACGAGTACGAGTACGAGAACGAGAACGAATACGAATGCGAGACGGAATTTGGACGTGGTTTGAAATGTTTGACAAGTATGTGTGTTGTTATTAAAAAACACATACCTTTTATAGAAGAGCACACCACGAGGTGCCCTGAAAAAGGTGATTCCTTTGAAAATTGATCTACCTACACAGTTCCGAAAAATGCGATCTAGCTACAAGAATAAATGGAACAGTTTTTTCAATAACTTTCTTTTTTTTACCAATCCAATTTAAAATGTTTTTAATCAAAATCATATAGCTAGGCGTTCTAAATAGAAATGATAGCACAAATTTGTATTACATAACACTATTTCAACTACTTTTCACAAAAGGTGTTCCTCGCCGTATTCTAGCTGCCTAGATGAGCGCAATGAGACCAGCTAGCAACAACAATAGGAACACTTTTTTGCAAAAATTGCTCTTCTAGATTTGATTAATTATTGTATATTTCAATGTATCAATTGGATTAAATGCTCAAATTAACACTTTATAAAAGTTAAGTCGCGGGGTGTCCTTCTTTTATACGGCTTTCAACCAATAACTTAACTAACATACTTGTCAAGCATTGCAAATAATGGCAACATTTCTTCTCGCATTCGTATTCGTTCTCGTTCTCGTACTCGTACTCGTGTCAGTGGGCGCGCGCCTTATCCTCTAAAGACAAACAACACGCGTCTCCCCAGCTTGTCCACCAATCTGCACCGCATTGTGTATGACGTTTAATGCTTCCTCTCCATCTCTAATGACAAACATCCCGTCTCCCCAGCTTGTTCACCAATCTGCACCGCATTATGTATGACGTTTAATGCTTCCTCCCCATAACACACACTTTCGTTCACTTTCACTTCGTAAATCGACGGTTGCTTAGCCCGCCTAAAAAATCTTGAATATAACTAAACTAACCTCTAATGACAAGCAGCCCATCTCCCCAGCTTGTTCACCAATCTGCACCGCATTGTGTATGACGTTTAATGCCTCCTCTCCATAACACACACTTTCGTTCACTTTCACTTCATAAATCGACGCTTGCTTTGCTCGTGTACAAAAGCGGCTTTTATATTCGGATGGCTTACTTATTGTGCCCTTTTCGGAGTGGATGTAGTAGTGATATCCATGACTGGAACTACCGAAGTCTATACAAAGGGATGCGCGTTTACGGGGTTTGATTAGTTTATAAATTATAAAGATGAGGAGGGATAAGGCTAAAATAGAACACAGTCCAATTGCGATAGAAATAGCTATTTGTCTGAATGGAATGTTGTAGTCCGGTTGTTTTGGAAGCGGCTTTGGTTTGAAATTGATTGCAAAGTATGCATTTTTGTAGCAATAAATTCCATAGTCTTTGAGTTTATAGTGATTCAACTGTATCTGACTTCCCATAACAGTGTAATTGAAATGTCCTTTGATTTTACTAATTTTACTATTTTTCATCGATCCCATGCTGCAATAGGAAATTGGCTCTATTATTATAGGAACTGGTAAGACATCTAGCGATTCATCACAAACATCATGGAAACGGCCCATGTAACAATAACTATCGGTCGAAACAAACGGCTTACATTTGGAGTTTTGTATGGATCTAAAGGCTATTGCTTTCCTTTGAAAGAGATACTTTGATAAATAGTTTGATACGATATTCAATGTCTCTGCGCAATGTTCCTTTAATCCTAGTGGCCAACAATACGGACGATACTTCGGTTTATGTCTGATTTCATACGGAATCTCTACCCGTTCATCACAAACATCATAAAAACGCCCTTTACTGCAATACGCGTCACGTGATGTGTGCATTTGACATCCCGGTATTTTATCTAATCTGTTAACAGGCCTTCTTTTATTCCTCGACGATTCATACGTGTGATTGAAACTCAACCCACACTGTACTCCGATTTCTTTATAATGACACCACGTGCGTTTTTGGTTTGGTTTCGGTTTCGGTTTCAGTTTCTCAAAACTGACTTCCGGTACAATGTCACATGACTCATCGCAAACATCGTAAAATTCAAATCCATAACAGTAGCTATTTATAGATATAAACTGCGAACACTGGGTTGTTTGAACATCTTTATGTAGGATTCTTGAACCTCCATAGGAATAGGTCACTGTATCATTTCGCAAATTGACACCACAGTGTTTGTTCATAATGTCATGAGAAATACAGAATTGCGGTTGAGATGAAACAGTTTCGACTTCGGGCGACGGAAAACGGGTTTCATCACAAACTCCAATATAGGATCCATTTAAGCAATATCCGTCGACTGATATATAAAGCTTACAAGCAGTTTCGAAGGTGTCCAACAAATGATCCATGGTATGGTTAGTTTTGAAAGTGCCATTTATGGATATACCACATTGACGTTCTAACTCTCCAATAGTACATGAGTTCCAATTCGGATTTAAAAACGGCGATTTCTCAATTTTTGGAACGATAATGTCATTCCTTTCATCGCATGCGTCGTGAAAATGTCCTTTATAACAGTAAGAATGTCGCGATACGAATGAATGACACGCTCCATTTACAACTACATTGCTATTTAAACGTTCGTGATGGTTTCCATAGCGTCGCGAATCATTTGCTATATCCGGTCCGCAGTGATTACTTATAAGATCGTCCAGCAAGCAGTAGTCATATGAGGCCGTTTGGTTTAGTAACTCAGGTGGTGGATTTGAATGCTCATCACATACATCTATGAAATATCCATTGTAGCAATAGCTATCGGGGGATACATAGGGTTTACATGCATCTTGGAAAATGTGTCGCATTGTCAATGGGAGGAGTTGGGTGTCATTGGCGTTTGTCGATTTGGTCGTGGACATCAGACATTGGTTGCTTAAAGCTTCCAAACTACATGAATCCCAGTTGTTTATATCATATATTATATTGCGTTTCACTGGATGTGGAATGATAGGAATTCGTTCGTCACATACATCATAGAATCGGTTTGAGTAGCAATAGCTGTGGTTGGAGATGTATCCACGGCATCTACTTCCAACAATTTCAGAAAAGGTGACTAAATGATTGTGCCGAAGGCTCATTCCAAGATCGGTGCCTAAGAGATCGGGACCACCGCAATGATTGTGAACCACATCTTGTGACATACAAAAGTCCCTCGGTTCTGTTACTATTAGTGGTTCTGGTGACGGTTTAACACTCTCATCACAAACACTATATAAATGTCCATTATGACAGTAACTTTCTTTCGATACATGGCGTTTACATTGGCTCTGATAGATGGGTGCCACTGATGATGTTATATCTAGAATAGCTGTCATTGCGCAATGGATTTCTAAGCTATAAACAGTACAGTTATTCCAATTATCGCTCAATAATATCGAACGTGGCATATCCGGTATAACGTCGCTTCTTTCATCGCATACGTCATAGAATGCGTTTGAGTAGCAGTAGCTGTGGTTCGATATATAACTCACAGATGGACTCTCAAGTATTTCGTGGAATGAAACATGTGTTTTGGTTTGAAGGCTTAATCCGAGATCCGAACCCATAAACTCAGAACCGCCGCAATGACGTTCTAGCACATCGAGTGTCTTGCAGTAGTCCCTCCGATCAGGTTGGACATATGGCATTGGTGGGGGTTCAACTTGTTCATCACAAACGCCATAAAAGTCCCCTAAATAGCAGTAACTATCTTGCGACACATGGCGTTTACATTGGGACCGGTAGATCGTTGCAACTGAAGTCTCTTTATTATCTTGTTTATGAGACCTTGTTGGTGTCATACCACATTGAAACTCTAACGTGATAATAGGACACTTATCTAAGTTATAACTCGGAGTGTCCGGTATTGTAGATTCTGGCAAAACAGCGTTACTTTCGTCACATACGTCATAAAAACGTCCCATGTAACAGTATGAATCACTTGAAATATATTCATAGCAAGAATTATTCCGAATATCTGCGAAACTGGTTTTCATATTTTCGCCGCTATCACAGAATGAATCCGAACACAAGCATGTATCGCAGTGATTTTCATTCACCGAATGTGACCAGCAGTAGTTGGTAGCTGGTTTCGGGTCTAATAGTTCGGCCGGGGGCTCTATCTTCTCATCACATACATCATAGAATATTCCATTATTACAATAACTATCTTCAGAGACATATTGCTTACACGACGTAAGAAATAAATGACGCGTATGCAACGATTTGTTTTCGTTCGATAATTGCCAAAGAGTCATGCTACATTCGCTGTTTATGACGTCACTGGAACATGAATCCCAGTTGGTCAAATTCACGATGACTTCGTCAGGTATTTCAGGCAAAACGTCACACGCTTCGCAGCACATATCGTAGAATTTCCCTTCGTAACAGTAGCTTTCGGTTGATATATACGGCGCGCATGAGCTTTCAAGAGCTTCCGAATATGGTATCTTCGCTGTTATATCCACAGTCATATTGGCGCGTGATATATTCGATCCACAATGATCGGGTACCATATCGCGAATATCACAGTATCCTGCAGTATCGAGTTTAGGCGTCTCATATAGCGGATATGGTTCCCGTCTTTCATCACAAACATCATGCAATAATCCCGACTCACAATAGCTATCCATTGAAATGTACTTCTCACATTTACTCATATGTATTCCATAAAATGGAATCGTTACTATATACGGATTCCATCCATAGCATACGGGATGCTTTTCGAAGTGGCCGCCGCATTCATTGTTAAGGAGATCGTAGGTCGAACAGTCCGTCCAATTTGGATCGGGTAGAACGGGTACATCCCTTGGGTAGCGAGTGAACTTCGTTAGGATCAATACAAATACAGGGTACCAAGAACGAATTGACCAAACCATGTTAGTTTTATCCAATATAGTTTTTGACAATACATCAAGTTATCAATTATACAAGTATACATGTATATTTTTACAGGTCCTTGTGTTTATCTAGTAACCATGAAATGTAGTTTAACGAAATATATAAAATGCCGATTATCTTATCTAAAACCATAGTGAAATCTATTTATAGCTGATATCTGTACATGTATGAATATGAATTTATTAACATGTATATGGTACTTGCATAAAAGTAGACCTTTCGAATTACAAGCAGTCTTTATTTGTTAAAGCTACCTGCGCATAAAACACGGATCAATTAATGTTTAAGCGAGACGAGCCGATAAGGATCCATTCTACAGCAGGGACGGGTGGTAAAATACGTTTACCGAGAAGCTAGATACTTAAAATAAGTATAGCTTTCTTCTTATATATCTTACATTCTAGATTCATAAATACGAAAACGCTGTAGCAAAATATTTGCATGCCATGAATAGCAAAATATGCTTTTGCAAAATCAAGCTAGTGTATATACCTTATGGGTAAAAAAAAAACACTTTATACCTTTCAAAAACTTAAAAAACTCCTTTTGTGTTCAAATAACAAATAACAAATGCATTTGAAAATACAATTTTCTATGTATAACACTCAAAAACGCGTCAAGTGTGGCCAGGCCCTTATCATATACATACATTAGACATATAATCGGCAGAATTTACGTCAATAAAGGCATATCTTATTTTATAACTGTACAATATATTAAGCTACGTGTGTCTCTCTTCGTGGTTGAATGAGTAGTTTCGTTATCATGTTAGTAGACCAAAAATCATGTAATCTATATAAGAATTCTATAATCATATGCCCTGGCGACACAAAAAAAGTCGATTGACTGTGTCTAGCAGTTTGAGTCATATTGACTCAGTTAATAAGAAATGAGGTCGCGTTATATATTATGCATTGGAATTCTATGTGGATGAGGAGCATTATGATATTGCGATGACTTTGAAATGCAATAAAAACAACCTCAAGCGTGTGAATAGTAAATGAGGCTTATACGGAATACAATAACATTTAAGCTGTAGTTTCAGACCCAAGAGGCAAAAATAATATTAACTGTCTGAAGTTGCATATATAAATAGAACATGTGACTAATAAAAAGTTTTGGTCTTATACGTTGTCAAGTCGACGAAAAAAACAGATCGACACAATCGATATGGTGGACGGAGAAAACCCCAATGGAGAAAAGCCCAATGGAGAAAAGCCCAATGGAGAAAAGCCCAATCGGAGAAAATCCCAATAGGAGAAAATCCCAATCGGAGAAAACCCCAATGATATGAATTTGCTTATTTGTACAGATTTTGATATATTCCAAATATCAATTTGAAAACATATATGAGAATGCAAACTGTTTATTTCACAATTAGAGTGGTAATATGTTGAAATATATCGTTGACGGAAACATCAATTATGGTTCAATTAAAGCCATTGAAACCACATACTTACCTCATAAAACATCAAAGTGCACCCCTCCACTTAATTGCAATTCATTTGAACTGTATCGCATTCCAAAACATGAAAGTGAATACACACAAATCACCTCTCCACTGAATTGCAATCTCAATAACTATTGCCCCACACCCAGTTTGCTTTGAACCGCTGATTGAATTCATTTGGAATGCTGTGCATGGCTACCTCAATTGCAATCGAAAATAAATCATTCCCAAATCTGATATTCTGTATGGGTGCTGTGAATTGTTTGAACAACCCCCCTCCCCCCCCCCCTCCAAAAAAAAAAG
>LQRL01126758.1:0-22901 GCA_001703475.1 Hydroides elegans
TGTCGAAAATCGCGTTTGGACAAGGCCATGTCCTTATTGGTTCTATGGTTGATTAAAATATCCATGAGATAAAAGACTCAAATTTACTCATTTTTGGTATCAAAAAGCAATCATTCCCATTCCCGACTCATATTGGTGTTGTTCATCATTATATAAGGGTTTTAAAGCAAAATTTGAGATAGAAATCTTTGAAAATATTCTAAAATGACGAAGTTAAATGAAACTAAAATAGAAGATATTCTTTTAATGTATCGATACTTTAAGCGCGTTAATCAAAAATATAGAGGAAAGGTTTTCAAAAATGCAATTGGCGAAGGCTTTTGATTTATCCATTTCAACGATAAGGGCCGTTATAGATGGCAAAAAGAAATGTCCTAAAGACAAGAAAAAGTGTACCGATAGAATTAATAATTTTGATAGAGAAGCAATTAGACTGGTCGTACATGATTTTTATGGGGAAAATGTTTTGCCAACAGCCGAGAATAACCGTTGACTTACGGTAACAGAGATGGAAATATAGATTATGTAGAATCTATATCAATAGTTACTTTATCCATGAACATTAACCTGTTTCAAATAAAAACAGTAGAGATCTCAAAGTGTTTGATTTTCTATTCATAGCTCAAAGAAAAGACCGTTTAAATGTCTATATATAAAATGTCACCAATAAACAATGAAAACATGCGTGGTCAAACACGTGAGAAGGAGGGGTTTAAATTAAGGGGCCATAGCACGGGCTTTTTGGCATGATTTTGATCTTTGACTTGGTCTGTTTAAAGTTCTCATTTAAAATTCAATTATCATCAATTTACTCATGACAAAATACTGCAATCATTTGCAAAAAAAAATATGTATCGCAACATTGCAAATTAAATATTATGTGAGATTTTTGTTTTTATTTGATGGTTGGTTCGTTTTGAAAAGATGATAATATCGTGTTTTTTTAGCCGTGCCATATTATAGTCTTTCTATTGTCATCACATTTTAAGAATACAACGGTCGAGATCAGACAAAGACCACAGATGTCAAGCATGATAACAAAAATCACGTGCGATATGAACTTATTGAAATAGGCTAATGGACCTGTCAACATCGAAAATGGAGGGTAAATGGTCGGTACATTGCCTTCTTGTAATCAGGTTTACAGAAAGTTGTAATGTTATTTTCGTCACCCAAATTATTCTGGCATGGTAACGGGCCATAATGAGGTGACTGTCCAGGGTAAATGCTCCATTTCCTTATTGTATGGTGCCATATCTTATTGTGTTCTAGGAATGCTGGGGTAGTTTCCAACACACATATTTTCCTTCTGTTTAACAGCTTATTGAATTGTTTCAAGGCATCTAGATTCCCTATTTTATTCTTATATGTTTTGGAGTTTCTATTAGACGTCATCTCTCGCTGTTAAACGTTACCATAACATGGAAAGATGTTTATTCGGCATTACATAAGAAATTTGAAATCACATTAAGAATAAACTTTTTGTTTTGAAATATAAGCTCCATGAAGCAAATATAGAAGTCAGCCTGTGCCAACTCATCGTATCTTAAATGGTTTTACCACCTATTCGTATATAAATGTATGTGACGGTGCCTCATCTGTAAAATGAGTTCATTACTCAGTGTGTTTCAAAACTAACCGATGAGCGAAGATGACCGATCACAATCTTCGCAAATTCAGATGAAAGTAAATTATAAACATATGCTATTCAACATTCTTTTGAGCATTGTTAAAGCTGCTATCTTTTTTTTATTTCATTGAATGATGGTGAACAAAACAATGATACTAAGAGTACATCATGACATAGTTTTGAATATGAACAATAAAGCAGTCTTTATGATTTCTGCTTGCATATAAAAGGTACACGATTGATGAGCTATGCCCACAGAGGTTATATCTAAAAAAACACTGGTTGCATTGCAATCATACAAAAATGGCTGGTGGCCGGATTCGAATCTATAAGGTGTGGCCACATTAATTTTACTTACCTTTGATCAAAGTTTCAAACCACTCAAGGTCTTAGATGCAATCATTTTTATCTTCTTCAAATTTCCTTTTTTTATTGTGTTCAATTCAAGAATTTTTGGAGATGGTTCTCTATCATATTCGCAGTGAATTGTATTATAAGTTAATATTGACACCAGAAGGGAATAATTTCGATTATATGGATTTGATCAAATTCTAGCTAACTGGTTCGACGCACGAGTTTAACTCAAGGCACAGAGGTCCTTAATCACCAGGATTATGTAAGGTAGTACCCCGAAATGTCAATATATGTTTAAAATTTAGTTATGTTTTAATTATTCAAACGATATGAATATAATGTCAGGTATTGATTTAATCATTCAATCATAAAATGTGCATTAGCATCAATCTCTGATGGACCTAATCACTCAAGTTTGTTATAGTATAATTATCGTTATTGTTAATTTGTCAGGTTTTCAAAATCACCTTTCAGTTTCGGATTCAATTGCGCATCCAGCACGATCTGTAATCAATTATATAAGACTGAAAAATACGAAAAACCTGGAATTGTATTGTGTAGTTCTCGGGGCCATGAAACTATAATGAAGAACAATAGTTCCGACCCAGAGAAACGCGTGTCCACTAACAAATATGTACAGCTCATCCGTTACTTCCTCATTTTAAACACCTCTGAAGTAGCATTGTAACAGTTAAAACAAAGAAGATCCTTGAACATCCTAAAAATAGCCTATTAGTGACCATGTAAATGGTGATGTAAAATATTAATCCACTTAAACTCAACAAACCACAGACTTCTATAATATCTACCAAGTCATTTGGTTGAAAATGTAGTTATATTTCTTTTGAATAAGCAGAATTTTGTAATTGTCATGATGAATCGTTAATCCTGAGTAAAATGCATGTTGTATTATTATGCAATATTATCTGACGACATGTTATTTGAGCATATAAATGCTTATTTTGCTATATTCTTGAACAGTACCGTAATTTATTTGAGTTTCATCAAACTTAGTCCTATTAGTTAACTGATTGTCTCCGTTCTATGTAAAATTGCTTTTATATGGACCTTAACACATTTCAATTTTAAATGACATTAAGTTAACTCAGCAAATTGATTGCTTTGTACAAAATGGGGTGGATTTGCGAATCTCAATTATGGTAACAACATACCGGTATAACTATTATACAAAACGTTGTCTGCATGATATCATGAAGTTTACAAAAAAATTGTTTATGAATTGAATTAAAACCTATTGTATAAGCTCCAGGACAATTTTTAAACGTTTGTTCGCTAAAAATGTTTTTCACGATTTTTTATCGCATGTAAATTTTCGGTACGACCCTTTACTGTGAGCAAACCTTTGCGACACTTGCAAATCAAATCATAAAGCAAGATGCCGAATCCCATAGATACCAGCATTTCTTACGGGAATAATTCGCAATTTTTCTGTCGAGATGAAGGTTAGATTTTTTTTGTGGCAGGGTGACAAATTACGATTCATGTGTTTGTCATCCTTTCGAGTGCTCCCCTTGAAAAATGACGATTGTCTGAATCCATTGCTCAATTCATCATATCAACTTATCGACACCTCAATATCGAATATGAGGTTTTTATCTGATGTGTGGCAAATGCTTTCTTGCATTGTGCGTGTAAGTTGTCATTGAATAATAAAGCCATCAATTTGATGAAATGTCATGATTTTTTTTATGAGTGATCTTAAGTTTTAAATCTGATGTCCTCAGAAATTAGCATCTTCTGTATGGGTCACAAAGACATGTTTCGGAGTTTATTTGAACACAATACATGAATGTCGAATCACCCACACAGCAAGAACCAAAATGTTAAAACTTTATATTATTTATTCCTATGCCAAAAATGATCTGACGTGATGGCGTCCGCGATAACTATGTTCCTATAAGTAAGTTTTGCACCACTATGCTCCTGGAGCAAAACCTTCTCAGACACAGTGGTGCATAACGTTTGCAAACATATGTCTGAGAAAGTGACGTTTGAAAATGTCTCATTCACCTATCAACACCACGCTAAACATTTTATACCTTGTAAGAATTCTCTGGTGGTCTTAATTTCTAATTAAATATGATATTTAGGTTTTCCACTTAAATGTAGTATAAGTTAATAATTAGTCTGACCACCGAGATGATTATATATAGTCTCGATTCATCGAATGAGCTAGTTTTATCTATGACGGTGCTTTTTCGAAATAGCAACTTTACGTTTGCTTACATACAGACTATACAATAAAGACTTATGTGTAGTATGGTTTGTTATGTATGATAACAATATTGGTACCAACCATGAAACAAGGGTAAAAAGTATGTCTTGAAAATATCCTAACGAGGTTCCATATGCATGAAAAATCCTATATGTCTGAGCGCACTTACATTCTAAGTTCGACATCGATATATTAGTTAATGAATTCGTTAATACTTCGAATTTCTGATATAATTACTCTGAATAGCTTGAATCCACTTTGAAAATTATAATATACATTGTTTGATAACATAAATATAGACTTGAATTAAGATCTAACTTATATATGACTGCCTTACAATGTAAGCGCACTCCTACATGTTAGATTTTTCATGCATATGGGCCCAGGTCTTGAATTCCTGATAAAAATAAGTTAAAAAATATCCCACCAACCCTTGACTTATCGATGAAAAAATGTTAAAAATAGCCCAACCGACCCTTGAATTATTGATAAAAAATATGTTTGAAATATCACAACAAGCCAGTTGATGAAAACATAACACGTTTTTACGCATTTTTAATACTCAAAGCAAATATTTGGGAATGCATACGTTAAAGCATATGGGCGTCACTCATTTTTTTTTTCAATTGAGTATCATTACCCGTCTTTCAATATAAAAAAGTGTTGGCGTACATTGATGCGTAACAAACTAAATATAAGAAGAAAAATAGTCTGATTCAACAATTGACCTTTTTTTTCGATTCATTCTTGAACTGGCTTCTTGAGTACACTTTTACGCCCGCCCATTTGGACGGTTGTATCTAAATAATTTCAGTGGGATGAGGAGAGACATCGTCAGCTAAAACTTGAATGTGGTAAATGAAGTGAGTAAGCAAATCTTAAAAGTTCGAGTACATTTTTTTGTAGATAACTCGGTCACAATATTGTCACACGGTAAATTAATAAACCATGAGAATTATAATAATGGGTGTTTTGAATATTTATCTTGACAACGATATTTGAGAAGAAATATGGCCATATAATTGACATTTACTGTTTTGAGAGAATCAATATCGCCCTTTAAACTAGATCAGAGATTATGCAACTCACTAAAATAGAATGTATGTAATGACGCGTGACTTTATGATAGCGAATTCTAATTTTGAAAACTAAAATAAAAGCGCTCGCAATATGCACAAATTTGTTATAAAACATATAGAATACAAATGCTTAAATAAATCATATTCAACATGTCTTACCAAATGGGTCTTGATATAAACCTTAGCTGTGGTGGTGCCCCAATTAAGCTTATGTACGTAAAATGGTTAAAAGACATGACATTGTCTTAGGGACCCCCTTTAGCTATGTGTCTGCTTGCAGGAGTACCCAGCGATTTATTCGGTGGAATATCTATTCTGCTGGGATATCTTCCTTGCTGGCATTTTCACAGAATAGAATAAATAATACAATTTTCTTTTTGTTTCATATCACGAAATAAAGTTCGTAAAATGCAATTATTACATGATATTAACTCGGTTTTGAGCAAATTAGGGCTAAAACATGGGATTATATAAATGTTGGTGAATCTTAAGATGGGCGTGAAACATTGAAGGGTATCTATTTTTGCTGGTAGCGTTTTGCTGGCAGTGATTTTGGAGCTTTCCTGGCTGGCAAACAAAGAATAAAGTTTTTACTTAAAGGAATAATATTTCACCACTTTTAGCTGCAAATTAATTCATTTCATAACCAAATAAGTCATATTAGACACATTTCTAAAAATCCTTCGTTGGGTACTACTGTGCTTGGGATCTAAATAAAGGATCGAATTAAATCTTGCCTGCTGCATCACAAATTGCCCAGGTATGTGCTGTTCCCCAAGCACGATAAGACGTCATCTCCCGATACTGTATAGACGCGACACATTAAGGTCCTCCCTATGGGCACTTCCCCGTTGATGACTGAGCAAAGTTAAGGTAAATACAGCTTAACGCTTTCAAAATAACTAGAGGTATATTTTTATTTAGTGAACGCTTTTCAGCTATTGTTGGCGTTCACTTGTGATTTATTATCGATTGTTTTAGCTTATTGCTTTTGAAATTAAGCTACATGATAGGTGTATATATCCTCTGTATCGATAATTATTACAATAATAAGGTTTATAGATGGTTTCATTAACATCACGACTATTCCTCACCAATATGCACAATATCTCACTTTTTAATTAGTGAACGATTTTGAAATATGATGAATATACGGCAAAGTATAAAAGATTTGCAAACTACTATCGTAGTTTAATTTGAGATTAATGGTTATAAAGCAGTTCAAAAGGTAAGGCCTGTGTATACATAGAAATAGAACTCGAATGTACTATATATAGATTATAAACGAGACATTCATTTTAATAAATTGGAATAACTCAATCGTAGTATTGATATCCGTTATGTCATTGATTTTAAAGATGTCTTGCAATCAAAGCAAACACATTATAACTAAGTTCAATTGTGTTATTCTGCTTTGATTCTCCTTCCAGAAATCTAGAAAATCACTATGTTATATAATCTAATAGAATTTTTGTATGTAGATTCCCCATAGGGTCCAATTCTTGTCTTTCTATAAGAGTCTACATAGGTGTTTCTTTCTAACGAATGAGAAAATGCACTAGATTTATCTAGTATTCAATATGCTGCTGCTCTAACAAATCGAATTAGGTAAACCCACATTAAGTATTTTGCAAATCATTGTACATATTCCAATATCGTTCACTAATTAAAAAGTGCGATAAACGGCTCATGAGGCAGGAATGACGTCATAATCAACAAACGTGCTTAAATTATTTTATATTTCGGTCAATGATTTTTAAAAGGACATACACACCTATCATGTTGTCCAATATTAAAAGAAATAAGCATATATTTTCAATATTAAATCATATTAGAACACAGTTTTAACTGGAAATCGTTCACTAAATACAAATATCACTCTAACATTTCAAGGAAAGATAACATTTGAAATATATTTACGGAATTATTTTTACCGAATACAAACCGTTTTAAGACCACATGTGTTGCTAGATATGATGTCTTGATAAGCACTGGCGCGCGCTCCTAACTTCTCTTTCTCCTTATCATTTAGCGTTTAACGTTTAGCGTGTATACCAACCCAAACCCTTTGACAATAAAGGCTAAAGGTTTAACGTTAGAACGACAATAAAGGCTAAAGGTTTAACGTTAGAACATTAAACGCTTAACGTTAAACGTTAAACGCTAACAAAGAGGAGAAAAAGAAGTTAGAAACGCGCACCACTGTACCTTGTTGAAGGCTTACGTGACATCGCTTAGACATCCTCCAGACGAAGCACAAATGATAGCTCTGTGACTTCGATGAATGTATGGAATTGATGCTATGTATAAATGACACCTGCTTCATAAATGCTTCATAACACCTTTAGTGGAACTCAAAAAAAATTAAAGACCACAACTATCAAATTTTAAACCACATAATATTTACTGAATGGCGACCTGTTTAGATATGGTAAAGCAGCATACTGGATTAACATGTTATGTGTTGAACTTATATCCCTGGGTAATTATAAGAGATAAAACAACAAAACGCTGAGATTGCCAATTAGCCAGCCCCGAGAGCAGACTTAAGACGTGTTCACGAAAAAAAAAATATCCTAAATTGTTGCGTGAACAGAGGGGATAAATTGCTATGTTTTTATACAAATGTGGCTTTCAAAAATATCGGGTTTCGTGCTTTTTTTCCGAGCGTTTTCGTTTGCGTGAACACGGCCTTAGAAAATATTGTTAGCGGGGAGGGGCAAACGGGGCACGCCTACTAATGTTTTGGTATAACATATCAGAGCAAACGGGGGCGACCTTTTTATATTGTCAACTAGTTTTACTCCCAATCTGATATCACTTTCCAAATTTGTTATATAGCAAATGGGAAAACCTGAACCTTTGTCCAAAAAAAAAGACCTTTGATGTGTTTAAGCCCCTGTCAACAAGGAAACGTTTGATGCGTGGGTAAATTGACCTTCACCGATTCTAAGCGACGTTCCTTGTTTTGTGTGTTGCTTGTGATTTATGTGATATTTGTTTTCTGCGTAGGCGTTTTCAATAGACTGCACCAGCTCAAATTATGTTTCTTGATTGAAAAACAGTGTGGCATCAACACCAGGGTCTCCAACTTGTTGATATATCTATAAACGAGAGTTAATTAATATGCGTTGGGTACAGGATGTAAGAAAATATCAAAATTGCTCAAAATTGCAATCTCATCCTGCCATTTGCATTATAAAAATCTTAAGTGATATTAAGTGCATGATTAAAGTATTAAGTCACCTGAGCACTCAGTAATTGTCTCAATTGACTTATATTCTAACAATAAAAACATGAACCTTTTCTAAAAGTAGAAACGGAAACTACATTATAAGACTGGCCACATTCGAAGCGTTTTCGAACGCGTTTCCCTATCAAACACTGTCTTTCAATGTATTAAACTAAAAAAAACGGGTCAAAACATCGATTGCGTTTTTAAAACGGTAGTTGCTTTTTGAAATTATGCAAGAAATTCATATTTTGAAGGCAGGGTTTGTTAGAGAAAAGAACACGAAACTGTTTGTGTGTTGCTGGTGTTTCCGTAATGCGGGGGTGGGGGCGTATTAAAAAGACTGTACCAGTTCAAATGGTGTTTCTTGATTGAAAAACAGTGTGGCATCTAGAAAGTCATGATATTACACCAAGACCTCCGACTTTATGTTGTAGATTATATATAAACGAGAGGTTAGATGCGTTGGGTACAGGATGCAAGAAAGAATCGAAATTGCTCAAAATTGCAATCTCAACCCGCCATTGAAAGGTCTTATGAGATGTTAAAGGCATTCTTAAAATATCAAGTCATCATTGCACTCTTGTTATTGCCTCAATTGACCTATAAATATATATAATGATGATGTCAATATTTTCACAAAGTAGAAACAGAAACTATCAGGGCATGGCCACAATGGAAGCGTTTTCTTCTAACAAACCATAACATGTAATGAATTACTTTGGGAAAACTAAAAAATCGCACAAAAACGCTCATTTCGTACTAAAACGCTCGTCGTGCTATGAGTTTTCCGTAAGATATTGATTTGAAAGATAGGGGTCGCAAGTAATAAAAACTAAAAGGTTTCTGGCCAGGCTCTTTGAAACACTAAGTGCACCAATATAATCGATAAACAACATTAAGCTATTAACACTTCCTGAAAGAATGCTAATGAATATGGAACTGTACTCAGGTAACTCGGAAGAAGTCGAGTTCTTATGTCTAGACCTTCTTCAGGTCCTTAATACATAATATCCCGTTGCGGGAAAGATTTCATAACTTGCAATCTGTCCCATATTTTGATTTCCTGCACCTCCATCTGCCTTGATCGACCAACGATCTTCAACCATTTATAATAGTTCTAAACAGGCCCTCCATTAACCACCGATGTTGGTGCTATCAGTCCCGATAATTGGACCATTGACATAAACAGGAATGGGGACTTAAATCTCCAAGATTCATTGCGCATTGCTGTCACGAAATAGTCCGCTCGGCGATCCCAGTCGCTAATGAACAGAGTACCTGGTCTCGACGTCTAGGTGAATGTCTCTCATATATCTTTGTTGTTCCTAACATCGACATTTATTCTGATTAATATTGCCGTGATTGCGTCAAAACACTTCTTTTTGGGTTTTTATTTTTAAGGAAAAAGGGTCCCTAGGGTGCACCTGAACTTTAAGAGTTTTTTTTGTATTATTGCGCCAAAACATGCGAGTCGGTGCTAAATTTCAAAATTCAAAATAACATTTCAAATTGCTCTTTTCCTTGAGGTCAAAAACAGTTTCAACAAGTTCAAAAATGTTTTTCACAAAAAAAAATCATGGCTCTTATAATGCATTATTTGTGAATGAATATTTCATTATTTTTACCAAGAAAAAAAAGCTGAACAATTGAAGAATGCTTGCAATGATTAAAAAAACCTATTTTAGATGCCAAAAATCGTGCTTTCCATTTCGATTTCTTCCTTCAAATTTTATTAACTGTGCCCCCGATGAACACATATGCAGTGATTTATCGAATCAAATCGGGTAAGGTAGCATAGAAAGGTAAAACAATCCAATATGATTTTTTTTGTCAAATTTTACCTATTTGCCAATACGTTACAAAACTGTCATTTTTCTAAATTACTAACAAAACAATAAGAAGCTTAAGGTGTTAAAAGTGTCAAGTTCAATCGGATGGTAAAAAAGAATATCACGGTTAGAGTAAAACCTGAGGGCGATATAAGAACACCCAAGGTGAACCAGGCGAACACCCCGTCTCAGGGGGAACCAGAAGATAATTGCTTTTGGAGTCTGATACGTACTGTGAAGTCTGTATTGTTTTACCATTATTAGCTTTATTTGTTGTTTGATTATATCTAATAATATTTAGGCCTACTGTTGTCAGTACTATTGTGACTTAGCATATGAAGGGAGGAGTGTGCTTAATAATTATGGGGGGGGGGGGCACTCCACGATTAACTTTTTAAATTTGCATCAAAATATTTATTCTGAAGTTGCAAGCAAGAAACCCAGAAAAGCTATTGCAAGCAAATATACGGTCTCCTACCAGAATAAAGATGTTAATAAATCTAATATTTGTAAGGTTATTCTCTCACAGATTCGTTTACAGAGACTAAATTTAGACAAATCTGCATTGGTTGATATATTTGCAAACATAATCCTAGAGTAAAATAACTGTTTCGAAAAAAATCTTTGTTCTGTTCTGAAAAAGTTGCAAGCAAGGAAGAACTTCTGCAAGAATAAACATTTACCCGAATAAATCGTTGAGTGCCCTCGAATTATTAAGCACACTCCTCCTTCATATGCTCAGTGATTATAATTATTATAACGTTATAACGTTATAACGTTATGATTATAATTATATGATTAATATGAGCATCGGATATTTTATTGATATGATAGGTGTTCGAGCAATAAAGTAATTGGCGAGTTGTAGGAGTAAACAACACGTTGTGACTATTGTTTCAAAATATGCATTGATTCTTCCGTAAAAAAACCCCGAAATAAAATAAAATAAAAATCTTATAGAAAATTATCATATCAAGTAAACTAATATTTCAAGCAATTTTCTATAGATATTGATGGATTTTTATGAAGTTCTGATAAAGCAGTGTTTCCAGTTTATCTCAAACCATATCAAAGTATTTGAGGTAAAGAATGCAAACATCTGAATTTGATAGCTATATGATTGCCTTCGTTTATCCTTAACTCGACGTAACGATGATGAATCTTGCATTTCATTCGTTTTGACTAATTGTCATTGAGCGATAGTATATAGTAACCCATATATATTCCCCATAGTATGGCAATGTACGTTGTCTCGACTCCATTCCATGGGCGAATTATAAAATTGTTCGCTATATATGTTTTGGTGAATTGTTTATATAACTGCATACAGATTCGAATATAAATTTGATGATAGTTTACATCGTTGAAAAATGTTTTGTCGGTTAGAAAATCAGATAGGGACACATAAGCTCATCTGAAAATGCACCAGTCCATGTTAACATGTACTTAAATTCATTGATAAAAAATGTTTATACATTTATGCAAGAGAAACAAGCCAAGGAAGCAATGCAAAGATCCAGCACCAATTGCTATCTGATTCCTATTCCAGCCACATTCAGTCATAACAGCAATTACCATCAACCTCCCGATTGCCAACCATATCGAAGGAACGACATGAGCCGTAACAAGAGATACGCCTTCACGTCACAATAAATGCGCTTGCTGTCCGATTCCAATGGCGTTTGGCCACAGCCCATGTCCATCATCGTGAAGTTAAATCTTAAATGCAATTATATGATTTCTTGGTCAGGGCTCAGGAACATGCGAAGTCCTCGCTACAATAAAATCTTACGTCATGTCGAAAACGTTTAAATGAATAGGGGAAAATGACGTTTTAACCGCGTAATTGTGTTTGTGATATTTCTTCAATGTATAAATAGTTTGTCAAGAGGAAGAGCATTTAAATCTATCTTACTTACATGTAAGACAGTCCCTTCGTTTGGACGCCTGGCCATGTGAGGATGATTCAACGACGTAAGGATTCTCGAGATGTGGCACAGTTATGATAGCCTAGAGCTTATCTATTTAAAGATAAATGTATGGTAGACTTCTGCACTTCTACACTCTCAAAATAGTGCCGTTATACATTTTTATGAAAAAAAATCGCAATTAAAAGAAACAAAACAAGCAGTTAAAAAACTCAAACGCTGGGCTTCTTCGAGTCAGCGATACCCGTATAATCAATGCTGAGAAGCGTGCTCGATCTCAGCTCTACATCAGCGCACACCGTCTGATCAAATCGGGAAGGACCGCCAAGATGTTACAATTGTGGCGCTTTCTTTTGATGGATCATGGCCGATATGAAGAAAGGTTGGCGGCCTGTTTCTTATATTTATGCCACAGGTTTTCACACCTTGTTGTTTTGTTGTTGTGTAATTGTGTTTTTATTGACTTCTGATATTTGTTGTTCTCGAGAACCCTGCCGATATGGTACGCCCTTGTGACGTCGTTGTAACGTTTTTGACGCCATTTAGGTAATGAGAATGTCTAAAGGACGTGTCTTGCCAGTGAGATACCCAAATTGTTGGAATCCACAAAAAAATATGTCGAATTCGGCGTCATTGAGGTAATTAAATCGACAAATCGAATAGTTTTCTTGGGTGCCCCCTTCGATTCCTACACATTCTGTTTTATTAGCTTTTGATATTTCTTCGATGATCGTCATATCCACCTATATATAGGATCTGAGCATCAACTGAACTTTTCGTAGCAAGAAGTTTATGTAAAGATAATTGATAACAGGAAATTAGGCCTTCTATTTTAGGATGGACTACACACGACATTGCTTTACACGATAAAGAGTAATTGACCCAAGAGGACTTGATTCATTAAGATATCAAACAGTATCTTCGTTTGTATAGAAACTATTTTAGGTAAAACTATTTAAAGCAATTATGATAATCATGCCATACCAATCCACGTTTTAAACGAGAATCATTATATTAACATTAATTTCAGACGAGAAGTAACTTGAAAAGTACACATGGATAACAGCTTTCGAGATTAATTTGCAATAATGCGCTTCTGAACAACATACCATGCCATGCCATACCATGTCCGCTTGTATGACGTTGTGTCCTCTTGCAATTCACGTAGTCATTTCCATAAGAAATCCATAAGGAATCTGGTATCCGAATGACCCGCTTTCAACGACGGTGAATTTAGAGTGTATATTTAATTGACTTTAATGCATCGTAATCTCTTTTACATACATCATTTTTTATTTGTTATTAAAGTTAATAAAAACTCTTCTTTTGTACTCTCCCTTCCCATCCGCTTTCGCTATGGTGGTGTCATAAAAAGATATGGTTAATTATATCAATTAAATATAACATATATCAATGATATATCTTTATTACTAATATCTGACGAGCACTACATTATGTTACATTTGATTAGCTGGTTTTATTTGAAAAAATAAAAAAATAATTGACATAGGTGTGCGTGTAGTTTCACATTTTTCAGATATGTCATGCAACAATAAATGTACCCAGCCACTTTTCCAGGAATCATTCAAATTCGTAAAAACAAAAATATTTTCTGGACCGCACTCCGCTGTAAACTCAAAAGAGGCTGCATTTTTCCGAATTTATGATGTAAAATGGAACTTTCATGCATAATCCCATAGAAGGGTTGTTTCAATGTTGCATAACGTTCCAATATTCCAACGACATACTCTACATACTATGTAGTGTGTAGCAGACTTGTCATTTTAACCCTGCAGAAACCCGAAGTAATTCATCCAGATTTGAGAGAAATGGCTCAAATATAATGGCTGGCACTTATTTGCGGCTCGGAAGTCATGACGTCACGACACAGGAGGATGAAGATAAATGGCGGGAAATGAATGTGGGGGAGGGAGGGTGCTGTTTCGAATAATTGGAACCCGTCGTTGACTGGGACAGAACTATAGAAAATGGTATCGTCAGAGTTGAATCCAGTTTGTAATTTATTTTGCTTTGTTGTCTTATTTTACAAATATTAAAATAGGATGAAGTTGAATAAAAATAGAATCGAATGGAAAAAAATAAGGTAGATACATGAAGGGTGAAGTTTCGAATAATTGGAGCCCGTCGTTGGTTGGGACAGAACCAACCGAGCAAAACTGTATATCCTGAGCTGCATCAGGTTGTTTTCTATTTTGCTTTATTGTTTTATTTTATGAAAAAAAAAATAGAATATAATGAGGTTGTATATAAATAGAATCGAACGGAATATGCAATGTAGATCTTGCATAATTGGGACAACTAAGGAAAGCTTTAAAGCCAGCGTGGTACCTATTGTTTCAAATAGCTTGCTTTGGTGGCGGATCAAGAAAAAGGTTGAACCGAGGACTCCATTAAAGAACATTATTACATGCCTGCAAGTTATTTTATAAAGAAATTATAAGGAAACTGCCACGAACCGGCCCTCGACCATTCTATTTACAACACAGGGGGTGACAGGGTATTGCAACGCGAATAAAATCACTTTTATTTTATCTTAAACATATAAAATCATCAGAAAGGCATATAATAAAAATAATACTTCATGTTTTGAGGGCAATACGTTGATTGCTGGACCCTCGGGCACGGGGTTAGACGGACCTCAGACTGCGCCTTCGGTCCGTCCTGCCCCCTTGCCCTCGGGTCCATCAATCAACGTATTGCCCTCAAAACATGAAGTATTATTATATTAAGAGGCGACGGGATGCGCCATTATAAATGTTGGTATGACATAAGAGCGAACGAGGGAGCGTGATGGTTTTTCTGTTGTATATCTGCTCATGTGTTTTATTATTTAACAAAAAAAATAATAAAACATCAGATTTAAATGTTAAATACGAATGGAATTGAATTGAATAAGTTAGGTAGATATAGCATGGATGGTTCTGTGTACTGGTGGGTGGTATTGCGTGGTAGGCATGCATGGCAAACTTTATGCACTCTCACAGTTGGCTCAGTTTTCGGGCAACGTTATTTTATTTTGCCATTTTTAAATGCATTCAGAGGGTGAATGTATTGTAGTTCTTCAATTTACCTTAATTGTAGAAACTTAAAAAAATTGCAACGTCTAAGAAACGTTTGCTTAACGTTGCAATTACAGTCGCTTTATAATTTCACTTGACGATATATCTTTGCGACACTGTGGTCGTAGTTATATTCCATGTATGCATGATTAGCGATTTTAAAAAATGACCGAAATTAGTTTCTGTTTGACGTTTCCTGGCAACCATAGTGCAACGTCATTCCTTTTCGATTTTGACGTTCAACTTCTGTTGTCTGGGTACTTTAAAGGAAAAATGTTATTTTTGTTGACAAGCTATGCGCACGCAAAGTGTCGAATGCAGTTTGGAGAGGCTTGGAATGCTAATGATAGTGTAGATGTCACGTCATAACGTGTCAAAAATAACATCGTTTTTATTCATTGTACCTTTTCACAGCATCACGCTATGAACATCATGAAAAAAGTGAATTTATGGCAATAAAAACTAATTTGCTACCATTGAAGTTTGACTTGCGTTTTCTTTTTTAAATGGACTAAAAATGCAATTGTGTTTATTTAGGATCATAACGCACTAGTAAATGTGTTATTAGCAGGTATGAAATATCATGCGATATCATTAAAAATTCTATTAATTAACTTCGCACGTACTTTCATAATAATACGGCGCCAATTCTTATGACCAACAAACAGAAACACTGATATCAAAATATAAATGATTAGAGGTTTGAGTCTAAAAGTTGAGAAACATTTTTATTTTGGTAACCCCGGATTAACTATTTCTATCGCCAGTTGCGATATTTCTTTTAATGTAATTGCTAAGAGTGACAGGATAATATCTCCTTGCGATTTCCTTATCAAAGAAAGATGGTTAAACTCGCAACTGGCAATCGTACGTTATAAGCTTAGAGCTTATTTCACTCGCGACTGCACAACAACGT
Organism: Hydroides elegans; assembly: GCA_001703475.1. NCBI lineage: Eukaryota > Metazoa > Annelida > Polychaeta > Sabellida > Serpulidae > Hydroides > Hydroides elegans. The sequence goes on from LQRL01126758.1 coordinate 16,288, forward strand.
TATTCAGTTTGATTGCATTATATATAATCCGTATGATATAATTTTAAGGAAATTACAAATGACCTCTAAAAATTAAAAAAAAAAAACCTAGTACAACTTTGAGAAATGGAACCAAATAGGGTTTAGCAGAATGAATGCAGATTATATATGCTTCACTGAAATATATTGACTACACATGGTACTTTTCGACTTTTTTGAAAAAAAAGTTTTTTTATCTGTTGAGTTGATTTTTTTTTCGTTTCACTTTTTCTCCTTCTCTCTTATTTTTGAACGAATACGTGCATTCTCATTTGGTTCTGCATGGTTAAATATAGGCTACAGTGATTAAATACGACATCACTCATGTAATAGTTGTTATTCGAATATTATTTGGGAAAATGGACTGATGAACGCTCCATCTAGAAAGTTTTACTCACGCTCGCTTAAATGTCCTTAATTTATAAATATCAAAAACATAGGCGCACGTCATGAGCATACAAACTCTATTTGTATACCCGTTCTCTTGTTTTTTCTGAATGTTTTTCCAAGTGGTCCAAGGAACAAATTAATTGCGAGAAAGTGTTGAAAGAACTTTCATCTTTTCTCAATCGTATTCAGATTTTTTTTGTGGAATACACAAATAATAATAGTTACTTGACATGAAGTTACATTTTCAATTACTGAATTCTTTCTTTTCAAGCGCGAATTATAAAGTAATCCAAATTTACTCAAAGTCGGAATCTATTTATAAAAAGACCATTAAATACATCACTTAAGACTGCTGCTCTTTGAACTTTTGATGGTGTTTTTCTATTTTCGGACACATTGTCATGGCTAAAAACCTGAGGTCGTTAAGAATCAGCGAGGGGTCCATAAAGAGTCAAAGGCGTCTATAAAAACCCGGCATCGGTCGTTAAGAGTCAGAAGTCTGTAAAAAGAACAGTGAGTCTGTATCCTTTCACTGCTTCCGCTTTCTCGTTTCCGGTCGCTAGTCACGGGGGAGAGAACAAAAAAAGAGATTGTTTTTCTTTTTATTCTGAGAAAGCAGGCGCGGATCTAGAACACCCACTCCCTGTTTGCTCTTATTGAGTAAAGCGAAAAAGATATCGGTACCCCGTACGACTCTCAGGGCTAATACCATTGGTGACCCTGATTTTCACCGGATCTGCGACTGAAAGGGAATAGAAAACAATTAATGACACTCCACGACTTATTAATAAAATATAATAATCTAATTTAGATATATTTCTATAACATCTGGTCTTTTCTCTATGTACTATCCGATTGCTCAGTAGTATAAGTTGGTCTACTTAAGATAAACAAGGGAAAACAAAAATAGATGCACTAGGAGTTGCATATCCAGCGTCATATTTTATAGTTTTGAAACGTTTAAGCCATCACGTTTGTCGTTCAAGTAGTTCTTTAAAACGGTACAATTGTCATGATTTACTCATTGCAGACCATGTCGTTAATATCATCAAATGTTTGAAATTATCAAGAGAAGGATATTCTCCTCTCCCAAACATCTCAAGGTCATGATTAAGAAAGTGTCTCGATATCTTTAAAATGTTTCGTTTCCTATCCTAACGTAATCGAGTAAATGGTCGCATGATCATTTTTCTTTATATATGAGAACTTCTTATAAACTGTGACGTTACTCAAAAGTCCTTAAATTGGAACTTAACTTTTCATATCTACTTTAGTCTTTGACTGTGATAGTGTTAGACAGCATATTGCTATGCAAGTCTGTATACCTGCGACTTGTTTTTTGTTTAATATCAATTAACATAATTCTAAAAAAAACCTTAAATAGCCATATTGCTGACACTAGACTGAAACCGAATATCCAAAAACGTGTTTTAATGAAACATAATAATGATGAAACGTTAACTTAACGCAACACTCTTTTTTATCTCAATGTGTTTCTAATATATTAACCGAGTGACTAGCCATGAACAATATAAAGGTTACAATTCCATTCCCTGTAGCCATTCTGAGTTTAATCGTGTTTCGTTGTAAACGGAGAATTAATGAAGAAACCTGAAGCAAACCCATGCATTGTCACGATTTTTTATTTTGCAACAAAACAATTAAGAATTAAATTTTCTATTCAGTAAAACTGGTTTTTATTTATTTTTGCAAGTGTTGTTAAAGTAGAAAAATATGCAGGTTATAATTTAACACATTATATGGGAAACTATTTAGATTTAATGAATAAAAATGCAATATGAACACATACATGTTAATTCTCCTCTAAATACATACATACATACTCTACACATATTTCAATATTTAAATTCATATTTTGTTTAATTTTAACGTACGTGTACTCGGTAGTTTTGAATGGATTGCGAACATTCCTGCTCCCACCACTTATGGATACACCCGCTCCCTTGTAAAATGTCTTTTGAAAAAAAAACTTAGTTTTTAATATTGCCTAAACAAATTGCAAAGGGAAAATGAAAATCATACGAAAAGAGTGATGCTCATACGATATCGACATGATAAACCAGCCTACGTTTTCAACAACAAACGCTCAAAAGTATTATAAATATACTGTCCATCTCATCATTCTTGAACATGTTTATCTTGATTTATATACTTTTTCCTTTAGAAATATAACATAAAATAAAGAAATTATATTTCCGGTAACTCTCATTGGTAACGCCCCAAAAAAACGAGTATTCATTATTTTAACCAGAATTGCAATCAAATTCTCTTATTTTAATTTAAGTGTAACAGAACAAAACTTAACGTGGAGAAACTCACAAATAGTTCAACTTGAAAATGGGTGTCTGGCTAAGGAATCTCTACCTTTGCCTATAAATTGCTCATACTTAGTGTCTGTTTTAGTCGGATCAATCTTGTCAAAATTAGGCTTTTGTGTGAAGTCCAATTGTATGGTTGATTTAACTCAACTGTACTCCATAGAATACTTTATGGCAAATGATAGCCTAATCCATCACTGGGTATATTGCTTTTGCTTATCTCTGGGTTGAAAAAAAAACGGTACATTGGGGATACAGATATCCATTTAATAATCGGTTGGTAGGACCACAAGTTTCGTTAAATGTCGGACGGATGACTATAATTTATAGCTGTGAGCGCAAAATATCAATACGGACTTCCATGCTACTATAGGTTAATATTTGTAATGTATTTTGCGACGTATGTCCTTTTCGTTGTTCACTGTACTCTGACCAGGGTTATAAGCGGGCGACTTGGTTCGCATCTTTATGGTGTTGGAGTTAACACCATGATCCAATAAGGACAGAACATCAAGTTAAGTGTCACAACAGGATTCCAAGGCCCTACTGATCCAAGAAAAGCAACGTAACTCGGATGTCTCATTGTAAGAATTTAGGATATATCACATATATTCATCAATTTAAATAACCTGATCTATGTCCCATAGACAACCGTCATAGTAAATATGATAAGGAAAAGAGAAATATAATGAGCTATAACAAAGTAAGCTGCTAGTACGAAAACGACATTACGACGTTTTGTCGATGTCTCGCGTTTCGGGACTAGAAGGACGACATTCAATGGCACAAGATTATCACCAGGTTTGACATGCAATTTTACACATTGCTCCTTACCAAAGGGTCCCTTTAGTTCTACAACTGAGTGTATAAGAGAAAAATTCATAAGAACATCTTGTCCGTTACTCAAGACCATACTGCATATTTACAAGATGACATACGACCGAATTTGCTGTAAAACCAAATTACCCTTAAAACGATGTTCTAAACTGGATCAAATCTTGATCATTTTAAATATGCAATTTGATTTGCCAGGTCTTCTAAATAAGAATTCTGAATAAAAAGACATGTGTGCTCACTAAAAATTGATGTCAATAATTATACTTTTCATGGTCGTTCAACGTGGTCTCATGCATATTTGATGAAATTTGTAACACTCTATCTTACGTGGATGTGTCGTCAAAATTAAAATATTTACAATTGACCAATATTAAGATTAACTATGGATCCAGCACATGGTCTTTGCGTTTAGGTAAGGATCCCTCCTACTAAAAAAATAGCAAACGAACCCAATGTGCCGCACTACAACAACGACAGTAGATTAGAGTCTATATTACATGGCAACTTAAGGTAGAAATAAAGCAAAACCTTAGATCCCTCCTACTAAAAAAAATAGCAAACGAACCCAATGTGCCGCACTACAACAACGACAGTAGACTAGAGTCTATATTACATGCCAACTTAAGGTAGAAATACAGCAAAACCTTAGACTCATTGGTTAACCGGGTACATAGGTAGTTAGGGAATTCACAATAAGCACCAATATAGGTATCTGTCATATAACGTGGCGGTGCTCGATAATTATCGGTTATTATAAATAGTATCAAATTGTAATAGTAAATATTGTAAAGCGGTTTGAGCAAGTCGTTGACATGAAAAATCGCTATATAAAAAAACGATTATTATTACATCGTTAAACATTTCTGTGTTATATTAATCTAGACCAGGTTAGTCTGGACAACTCACTGTTCTCACGGTTCTGCATAGTCCCGATGTCTTTCGAAGTTTTGTCTGGCCATACGGGAAGCTTCTTCAAGCTTTTTTTTATCCTAACAAACCGAGTTTCAACGCATTTCTTTTGGGAATTCAAGAACGCAGTAAAAAACGCAATGACGCTCTTTGGAGCCCTCATACGGAATACATCGTAAATTATGGTTTATTAGTTCCAAAAAGCTGGCAGGAAAGCTTCCCGTATGGCCATGACCTCATACAGATATTCGCGGCTTAGAAATAAAATTAGGCGTCATTATTTGCAAGACGTGCTTAAGCAGGCGAAACAGTTGTCTCTCTTTGGCACGCTCCTAAGACATCGAGAATCATGGGAATGGTCAGTTTTCTTAGGAATCTTCTGTTAATTGCAAGCGAACACAACGTCATAACAACCTGTCGGAGGTTAATTAGTAGCGAGTAATAGCCTTTGAATGCGACTGTGCAAGAAGTAAGGCATCGATATACATAAGCAACTGCAATATATTGCTTATAATCTCGTATTTGCATCATGGGGTTTCTATAGGACCGATAATAATAGCAGATCCCTACATTAATTGAAGGAGAAAAAAAAAACAAATACTAATGTTGAATTGAAGTATGTACAGTATGTCTTTAGCTCGATCGCTGCTTGTATTGATACAAGGGTCGGTCGCCTTACCAGCAATACTACAATGTAATTAACTTAGCTCGTGTTGTGGGCTTACCATTACCAAGCTGGTAATTTAGGGTGTGGCTCCGTCAAAACCCTGGATATGCAAGTTGTTGTTAATGCAGTTTTTTCCTGTTTCTTTGTTTCATCTGGTTTAGTTTTACCTTTGAACTTCTTTGAACTTGTCTAATTAACTTTCCGCAATATTCAACCGCCTATTTCGCCATTCCAAATTGTCATTTCTGAGCTCAAAGACACTTAATTAATTTCAAACATATTATAAAAAAGCAGTCCGGGTATTGAAATGAATATAATATCAAAACTATTAAATCCCTTGTTTTCCAAGTCAGTTTTTAATTGCTTAGTTGATCATCGAACTATTGCTGCGCTTATTTAATAATTAAAATAATTAAACATATCATCCTGTTCTGGTATAGCAGCCTTTTGATGTTAAAACTTAGTATTCATATAGATATGATAAATAATTAAGTTTTGGAGAGGTATATCGAGTTCCGAATACAGTTTCTTTGGGCTTATCAAAGATTTGACAGAAGCCCTGCTGGGAGAGGATTGATTTTTGAGCACACTTTGACAGAAATCGGATAATTTCTCAAGGTTCCATTCATATGCATACCCTTCATTTATTATCTTAGGGTACCAGATGTATTCCATTTCCCTTATAAGTGGCTTTAAGGTACGGACATGCAGATTTGGCGATATCCTAAGGGGTTTGCGTTATGCGATATGACTGTTCACGCACCGGCGAAATGTGTTATGCGATATTGCGATATCAAATTGGAGGAAGACTATTCTAGATGGAAATAGTATAATTTTCGTTATGATTTATTTTTTTTTATATCATCCATGTTATCTAACCAGAGTTTGTCAGTAACAGCAATAAATATTCTTATTCATTGATCTGATTATTGAAAACTATTACACGGAAATATACTTTGGTATGATTTCAGTACATCATTTTGAATTGCATATCATATTGAAAGCATGTTGATTCAGTCTGATTTTTTTAAAATTGAAACTAACCGGGAAAATGATTTCAAGTTCTGTTGTAGCAGTATTGCTTAGATTTCGCAATTAACGCCGTAAATTACTTTGCACGGCACTTATATACATCGATTCTCTATCCTTGTAGTTTTCAGAGCATATATCAATAATTGGCGTATTTTGTTGCACAAGTTCTATTAATTTGTATGTTTCTTTCTTAGATAGCCTTCTAAACTTTGCCATATTTATTACACGCAATTTTATACTATAGTCCAATTGTATTATTTAACTTAAGTATTTAGAAAATACACATGACACTTAGTATTGATGAAATAAGTCCCAAAGAGTCTATATAGATTCCTTGTGCGAATCCTATTGGACCGAGTTTCTATATACATGTAGACTCTTTAATATGTTAACCTCCCCCCCCCCCCCGGTTTAAAAAATTG
>LQRL01126758.1:23114-34933 GCA_001703475.1 Hydroides elegans
GAGCTACTTTCATTCAAAATGGATGTCATGATATCATATGATAGCAGTTAAAAATACCTTAAAATCTCTTGGAACCATAGAAATAGTAACTGATATTAGGAATACATAACGTATAATGAATATTTTGTCCCTAGAAACTCCTAAAATCAACTAGACTAAACAAAGAATTTCGCAGACTTCGCAATTGATTTCGCAATATCGCAAAGACAGAAATCGCAATCTCACAAACATTCAGTTTTAAACTTTGTTTGTTGCACTGTTTCTTACCAAATAATATCTGATATCGCAATCGCAAAATCTGCGTGAACAGATTTCGCAACATCGCTCGGGACTTAGTCAAAATTCAATATCGCTGGGTTTCTATATTTTCTTTGAAATAATTTGCGATTGCGAAATATTTCGCGGCTGGCTGTCTGTACCTTTAAGAATATTTCGAACGTTATATTTGAACGTTGAATGTTCTCGTTAGTTGTCAACGCTAGGAATTCTGTTGAAGACATGAAAGTACTTTTATTCCGGAAATGAAGTTGGTGATTCCTCTAAAATAGTCAAATATATTTCTGAATATAATTCAAAAACATTTCGCTCTTTTGATGATGTTTCAAAAGCAATTTTGCTGAGGGTGTTGTTTATCTGTTGGGTTCCAAGGGGGTCATTTTGAAGTTAAAATGCATACTTCATTTAAGCTAAATGCATACTTCATTATCCATTCTGCGATATCAATACAATTCTAAGGGATATGCTCAAGTAGAATGAGCAACTGAATAATTCATTAAACTGACCAAGGTTGATATGTTGTTTGATAAATAAGATCTTCCAATATCAGAAGCATGTTTGGTCCTGAGCAACCAATGAAATTATTTCAACTCAGCTATTTTCCAACTAATGCTATTATTACTTTGGTTTCGATATACCAAGAATAATGGTAAGGGTAGGTGCTTGTTGAATTTTCTGCGTTACTTCGAAATGCAAAGAAAATATAGTAAAACCAATATCCAAGATTTCTATGTTTTGTTAAAAATTCGCAGTATTGCATAAAATTCAGCAAGCGCATGCCCTTACCGTAAAAATGCAACGGTAAAGGCCTGGCCACTTTCGAAGCGTTTTCTTGTTTTGTTTTCTAAGAACCCTCTCTTTTGTTTCCTTACGGGAAACCAAAAACAACGAGTTTTTTAGGTAGCATTTGGAGTTTCTCATAAGGAAAACATTGGAAGACCGGTTTGTTGAAAAAATAGCAAGAAAAAGCTTCCAATGTCGCCATGTCCTAACCGTATTGGTTAGGTGGATAGGAAGTGGACAGTTCCTGTCAAAATAAAACACATAAATAAAAGAAAAGCATTTTCTTAACGTTAAAAAAAAAACACTTTAAAAAGTTACTCATAAATTGTTTTCATGACGTTTGCGTTAACATGGTTTATGAAAAAAAGTCCATGGGTGGTGTGCTTAAGGATAAATATGCTTGAGCTATCGAAATGACCGATTAACTATACATATCTGAAGCTCACGAATGCCTTAGCATTCAACTACGCTGCAGTCTTACCTTCGTTTGTCTCATATGAAAAAGTCAATTTTACAAGAAACGCCCCCTTTGTTAAATCTTACCATAAACTGACAACATAGGGGATAAAATATAACAATGAAAGTGCGTGTCATAGCTCGCATTGTGTCAACCCTATCTATGCGACGACCCCTATTTCATATGTTGGGGTGTCAAAATAGCAACAGCATCAGCAGCTTTAGAGCATCAAATCGCGAATAAACTGTGCAGTTGTCAAATATCTTCGGTTCATCCTAGCTCGGTTCAGAAATCCTAGGTGTTCGTGTGTTCGCGGAGTGCAGATTAAAAGCGTCAGTATATCGGATAGAATTATAGTTGAAAAAAAATTGTAGTGATAATACGTGAGATGAAGTGTTGCTATGTACCTACACTGTACGTGTTTTATTCGACCCGTATTCGAAACCGTGCATGTTGAACATATTGCCATCATATTTTGTGAAAATCAGTTATATTTACTATGAAAACTTGACAAGTTCATTTCTTCGCTTGGTTAGAAAATATGTATATAAAGAACAATCGCTGCCGTGAACATATAGATGAAAGTTCATGATGGATGAGAAAAATGGTATGTGAAACAAAAGGAAAAAAACATTGATTTCTTTGCAAATGCTCAAGATTAAAAGCAAAACCATTAGTGCTAGGATATAAAAATCGATTTTTATATAAAGAAAAAAAACATTTAATGATATTTGAGCTATAGTTAGATAATCTATAGTGGATTTCGTATGCATAGACACACCAGTGACATTTAGAAATAAAAATGTACCGAAAACCTATTGGATCTATTATCTTAGCCTTGTTTTGTGCGTTCGATTTTGTACGAGCCGACAGTTTCGTCGGTGTTGTGAACGGCACACAAGGTAGGTATCTGCAGAATATTACAAACAATATACCCTGTATGGGTTGTACGACAATCTCTGAGTAAATATAATCAGAATCTATGGAATACACAAAAGTTTCTTGATTCTTGCATTCTTCCATAACCATGGCTAAAGACTATTTTCTGGTAAATTTGAGTATCACTATATTGCAAGGTGTGTTCTTTCACGGAAAAGACATTGGATTAATCATCACCCTCCTGAGCTTTACTTGTGCTTTTCACGGGATAAGAGGCGAAAACTATTATGGATTTTATGATCAAAACATTGGGGAAGGTAAGCTTTCCATTTCTACCCCCATTCCGCTACAAAGTGCTTAAAATTATGGCGATTCGGTGCGATATGTAAGTGCAATGCCTCAGGAATTGTCAAGTATAATTTGTTAAATGAAATGCACATAAGTTGTTAAACACAAGTGTTTCAACAACTTTTCTGCTTATAACAGTTAAAGGCTTCAAATGAATGGTTTTGACTGTATATGATGTATTTTGCCCCTTACCTAATATATATCTGTATGACATGAATTTAAATTTGTGTATACTTACCTTAACATCTCGTTTGTAAAGTGCTTATTAACATTTTTCTTACCCTAGCATTTAGCTTTCTAAGTCATCAAATATTTCTTTTTAAAAGAAAATATGTGTGAAATTATTGATATGTGATATTTTGGTATAGTATTGTGTTGGCAATTGATTTCTACAAGTTAAATCATATCTATGAGATAGCGGTAATATACGCAATAATTAAGAAGGAAGAGTTATAAAATCATTTGTGTTGTCTGGTGTAAAGTTCTTTGGTGTGAGCTTTAATTTGCCACAAATACATGTTATGTAGTTTTATTACTTGTAATTTACTGCTTTAAAAAGCCGATTGACCACTGTCAAAATGAAATAGATTACATTTGTTTTGCCGTTTCATATAAAGCCGAACCTGCAATGTGGGAAACATATCAATAATTGATAGGCAATAAAGATGAGTCTTAATTACTACTTCTTTTACAAATTGCAAAACAGATCGATTAAGATGAATATACATTGGTATCAATATTTTTAAAAGTTACTTCAAACCCATTTGCGTTGTAACTTTTACCTGAAAAGTGGAAAAAGAGTTGACGTTAACCGATATATATCATTGTAAGCCAGGCGTTTCATTTACCAGGTTAATTGGATGTTTCGGTGTGAGTTACAATAGATGTTTAATTGCTATTATTGTCGAATTGCACTACATGTTTAACTGAAAACTCACTTTTTATCACGCCCCTACCTTCTATCATCCATATGACGTTAACTGCAATTATTTTATTTCTTTTCAGTAGTGCAATATATAGGCCACGATGTATTATTCTTGTGATATTTTGTTTACATTATAAACAATCTTGACAGTTGTAAAATAGTACTAACACTAAATGTATAGCGTGTAAAATTTACAATAAACTTTGTGAACCTACTAACATTTGTACTAAAGGTATTTTGTTATCTGACTTCTTCATTGTGCCACATTTAGCCATCATTTCGATGCCACTAAAAATCCCATATATAAAAATTGCTGTCAAATTAGACACATTTGATTTCTAAAATTACAAATACTACTGACCTTCTACTTTAAGATTTAAATGGCTTTCTTTAAATAAAAAATCAGTGCAAATACATATCAATTTGAAGTCTGCTATTTTGATATTTCGAATCTATATCAACTTCGAAAGTTATTTTCGGTTTTTGCAAATGAAAAGAGCTTTGTTAAGCCATGTTATCAAAGGCTTTTTGGGGATGCTGATCGATCATCTTTATTTCATCTTGATATTTAAAATATGTTAAATAACAAAACGAAAATGCAGATTATACGCCTTTTCATAATTTCGTTTATTATCGGTCTTTTCACAGTGCTTCATATGTACATGTACATTCGAAGACCTGTAAGATGTACAGAACTGTCGTTACATTATCATTGAGGGATGGTTCAATAAGCGAGGGTTCTAATCTTTTCACCTTAAATAAATATGTTGTTCTTTTACATCCATAAAATTCATTCAAAGCAATAAGGGCCTAGCCACATTGGAAGCTAGTTCTTACTTTTATTTCCTAACAAACCTATCTTCAAATGTATTCTTCAAAATCGTGTAAAATCGAGACGAGTCTTTAACTAATCCTTATTAGCGATTGACTAATCTATTTGAGATGCATCGGGCGCGGATCTAGTTACAATGGAACCTGGGGCGTTGCTATACAATATATAGGAGCTTGATTTGGGCCGCATGCATGATACAACTCCTGGGCATTGCTGCGTCGTTAATCTTAACAGTCTGTCTTAATGCTGCAGGAAAATGTGCTGTTCTTAATGTGAACCATATGTGGTCATTTGAATTAAAATTCGTATAAGAAACTTATGATGAAGTGATCATATGCATGTATGGTGTATGCATATATTTTGTCAACACTCTAATGTGAGACGAGTTACATTGATTATCCTTAGCGGAAAATATGAAAAAAAATCAATCTATTCAATATATTAATACATCTCAAGTAGACCTTTTGCCTCATCAATCGATTACTTATTTGCATAATAATGATTGGGAAAAATTAAAATAGATATTTGGGCATTTATATTATTAAACTTCTAAATGTCAGCAGGTGCCATAACCCCGTGTCCCTTATTCGGAACGTTATTATCAAATCGCGACAGCTTTAATTGTCCTGTAATTAATAAAATAAATTAAGAAACAATTATATCTCTTACTTAATAATATTTAGGGACCGGTCACAAGGGAAGCTTTTAATTATATTTTCTCCTGCCAACCGTGTTTTTGACGGTATTCATTACGCGAAAATATAACAAATTGCATCTAGTTGTGTTGTTGCGATTTCCCGTTTGTAATATACAATAAAACATGGGTTGTTAGTGGGAAAAAGCTCGCAAACATTTTAGTGTGTCCAGGCCCAATTAAGCATAGCGGACCGGAATATTGTTCTCTGATCATGGAGTTGTTGACCCGATAAGGCCAGAACGCGGCCGCATTAAATGCCAATCCCAACGATGCCAAACTCGGGCCCATCACTTGCGGTCGACAAACAACGTATTATCGCTCACCTAACGAGCTCACCAGTCGTCCAGTGATCTGTAGATGAAGTGTTTCACCGGAAATGATTTGTTACGAAATGTTAAATGATTTTTTGATTGATTGAGGCCTAAGCTGAATATGAGTAAAACGTGTTTCATTTTGCCAAATGGCCAAGTTACTTATTTTGCCTTTTACTCTTTTTAAATTACTCGTGCATTGTAATATTGATTAAAATGTTATATATAATTATCACATAGAGAATGTGACGACGCACGTAAATATAAAGGCGATCACGTCAAGCGTAACCACACCTCACGTTAAAAAAATATCTTGACTTGATATCATATTATTGCTTAGAGAACATGGCGACGCATGAGTAAAGTGATCACTGCAAAGGCGTAACGTTACCTCACTAATCAATCATATCTCGCCGTAACACCACATCGCCCGATGCAACAGGATGTCAATGGAACATCATCATCGTCCTCCTTTCATATCATTATGAGGATATGAATGCTCAGTCTCGAAATGAGTAAAGCAATGATTGGGCACTGTCTGGGGAGCAAGCAATATGGTTCATTTGAGGCTTAGATGTATCATTTTTTTATATGTTATTATTAGTGGATATGTGAGTAATGTATTGGTTTTATGGGCCTACTCTCTTAATATCACGTTTAATGGATTAATTACAAACTTATATAATAATCAAAAGTATACTTTTAATTTTCAAATTCTGCATTTGAAACTGAACATCTACAATACATGTTCTATAAAACACTTCAAATGCACTACCGGGTTCATCTAGAACATAAAAGGTACCATAAAACCGGCTTGTAGAATATAACTTCCATTTAGGTGATCTAAGAACATTGATTTTCCGTTTTTGTAATTATTAAAAGATAATTAACGTAACGTTTTTCTCCTTTGTGTTATGACTCATTATTCTTTTACACAAAGGTCAACATGGTATTTAAACTTTGTCCTTGGGTATCATTAATAAAATTGCTAGCATATGCAAAGTAAATAATTGTGTAATTACGACAAGACTAAATAATTCAAAATTAACAGAAGCAAATGAATAATGGAATTTATTGTGAGACTAAGCTATTACAATTATGAATATAATGATTGCCCTTTAAATGTTGTTTTATATTGCACGTCATGATTTGGTTAATAATACATGTAGTCAACACATGTACTGATTCCAACTGCAACTAGAACCAGTTGAGGAAATCCATACCTAGAGGTTTTAACGGCATTCATTATTCCTTGTTACAACTACATAAGAGGATCTTACCTTCAAGTTGTCGAAATTACTTTTAATACGGTATCGATTTCATAAATGCATAATAATATTTATTTTACAACAACACTGCGAGATGGCTTCTTTAATTGAAAAATGGTACTTCAGCTTCACTAGCCAAAAGCGCGACATCCTTTATATATATATTTCACATCATTGTCCGGACACCATTTAATGTGCTTTTGTCTAATGGTGTTAGGTTTTTCTCCAGCTATATTTGGCCTGCAATGGCGCTATACCCAACATCCTGAAAAAAGTTTCATCTGAAAAAAAAAACAAAGCTGTTTAATGATTTAGGGTTGCATCTTGCCGGGCCATAAAGGAATTCCGAGGCCATCTGCAAATCTAGGGTTCCAATACATGAAGCCAAACAAAGCTCCCTTGTATGTGCCACTTTTACTTAAGTTTTTCCCGTTGAAATCGCCAATAGTAATAAGTAGCGATATTTGGAAATTCGTAAACTGTCTTCACACATTCGATGAACAACATGTTCGAAAACCTGTTTCATAAAATGATCCGTAACTGTTCTTAATGGATATAACATGAGAAATAATTATTTCCATTGCTTCAATTACTATATGGTGTTGATGAACATTGATGCCGTTTAAACGTAATGGTATGTCGAAAATGTGTATTTTCCTTAGACTCATAAGTTCAGCTATATTTTTGGACTTTTTGATTTCAAAGACGATATCTGTATGACAGTGCCATTTCCCAGTTTACTTGACCATATCGCATATCTCTTCGATGCTAGGACATTTCCCCCTCCGATTTCGTAGCATGGGTCTGACACAGATGTTAAAAACTGCGTATATTTATAGCACAAAATAACAACATTCATTAGAAAATGGTCTGATTTAGCAAAAAGTGGCTAAAATTATATCAAGCACATATAAAATGAAATGCATTTGATAATGCTTAGATGGGACCACAAATAACAAATTTAATCTTTAATTAAATAATTCGCTAATAAGTCGTGACTGATATGTAAATTGAAGCCAGGTGGTTTGAATGTTTGGCCTCGCCACTTTGTTCTTCTGTATTTAATTGTTAAATTCGTAGAGAATAATTATAAATTCATTTCAAATTGGCTTCGTTATGAAAGGTTGTGCCTTTACTTTGATGTTCACAGTAACATATTTATTTTCAGAATCCATATGACTACATTTTAGACTTTTTACAATTTTGGTCAGTTGGGCGTTCATTAATCGTTTTCGTTAATAGTTAATAGGTCTGTGCATTTTAATGGCTATGTTACGTAGAAAAGATACTATTTTCCATATGTATTTGATCTATATTTTGTTTTAGTCTAATTTTTCAATTCTTTTGTAATTTTGCAATTGCATTTTTAAAGAGTTTGGTTAAGGTCATCTTGTCACTTTTGGCATCAAGAAAAAAGCAATTTATTGTTCAAATCATAAATCAAATATACCTTATATTGGAACAGATGTATTCGATTTCCTGTGAAAGTTTTAACCCATGTTACATAAGCGATACCTGCAGCCCAATTCTAGTATTAAAACGTTTATCACATCAAGGTTATAAAGATATCATCCTTATAATATTTGACGTGTTTTGCTAAATATTATTTTAATTGATTTAACATATTTTAACATAACGTGCCACAGACAAGCACTAAGCAAATACTTTGGTTGTATTTTTTTTCTATGAAGTTAAATATAGTTTGCTTTTCTGAGAATCACTAAATGTTATGCACGGAATTTTTCATCACCATTGATATATCGTATCTGATAGTGTGATCTTGTCTAAATGATCAGTTGATTCCTTTGTGAAATGTCTTTGAAAAGTAATCGTTTTGTGTCCAAAGTATCAAATATAGATTTTATGCTATTGTTCGCTATAATTAAATATTCAGGCATGGCAATCAGATGTGTTGTTGAAAAGCAATATAAGAGATATTAGATTCCATAAACAACATTGTCCCTTATAAACCATGTGAAGCACCTTACGAACTATCTATTGAAAATATGCTGATATAAATACTCTTATCTTGCGGGGAACTCAAAATTTAAAAACGGAATGCGAAAATATTCAATTATGATGATTCAGCAATTAAATTAACACAACATTTAAATTCTGTGATATTATTGTTATAAATAATGCAAATTAAGCATATGACAAGATAAGCATAAAAGGTATGTCCCAACGTAATTTATCTTGCCAGGAATTCAAAGTATTTTCAAAGGGAATGATATGCTTCTTTATTCTAATGACGCATACTCTACTTTTATTCTTCTATCCAACTTTTTTTATTCAACTTTCATTCTTTTATTCAAATATAAAATGTCTACATTTAAAACAAAAATCCCATCGGTTGTCCACCTATCAGTGGAATATCACTGACCTCGCATAACTTATCAAAACAGCTTCTTTTATGGACAGGGGGCTTTGAATCGAGGTCTAGCCTTGGTTGTTTGTGTGCCGCGGGGGAACAATGAAAAATTCACGGATAAGTGTCGTTTTATTTTGTTCTCGGGGTGGAAACAGTCGGTCAGTGCTACTTGTCACACGCTTCCAACGCAGCACGATCTTGCTTCGCTGAAAATTGTCGCGCCGCATCTGGGCAAAGAGGATATTTTGACGGAGGGGGCTTTAATGCAAGGGGGCTTTCTTTGCAGAACCCATTTTAGATGGTAATTGAATGATATAAAGCCGGTCAGTGCTTCTTATCATATGCTTCCAAAGCAGCTTGATCTTGCTTCGCTGAAAATTGTCGCGCCGCACCTGGGCAAAGAGGATATTTTGACGGAGGGGGCTTTAATGCAAGGGGGCGTTTTTTGCATAAACAATTTTATATGGAATTTAAATAAAATCGGTCAGTAAAATGACGCACCTGGGTAAAACGCTTTATCGGATGGGTTTTCAAACCGATCTGTGGCCCCTGATCCCTTGACGATGCAATAGCATATCCTTGGCATGACAAACCCAATGATTGCTGATGTATAAATCGAAATCTGCATCATGGAAAGACTCAACCATACCTTGGCAACACCTGTAAGGATTCCGTACTGCTGTGGGGGATTCATTAAGTGAATACCGTATGTCCGGTATAAATAATGCACCGAAATCGACCCAGCTGTATTTTGGATGAAATCGTTGAGCATTTAGAAAATAATATATCTTTGATATGTTATTATCCTTTACATTTGACCATTTCCATATTTCATGTCGAGTTATTAAGCGTTTATTTTGGACCTGCAGTGCCTACTGCTATAACGTATGAACCCCATTCATAACCGTACAGCTCCCCTAATATGCAAGAGACATTACTTGAGCAATTGACATTGGTTTGATGGCAGTTATAAAAGGAAGGAATGTTTATTGTATGTGTGCCTTCAGGACTACAAAGGGCAATCATAGCTGGACATAATGACAATGCAATTTTTCGCCGATTTAACGCGACTACCAGGTAATGTCAATGCAAGGGGGATTGCATTGTGCTTTGGAATTTTACGCTCACGAAACGCATATTGGTAGTCTATTACCTTTTAAATTAAAGACTACAAGGAACTTATTTTGACCACATGTTTATGGACATTGAAAACAAAATATTTGCCTCATTTGAAATTAGATATTGCAAAAACTATCCAGATGATTTACATACAGTTTTCTCATCAAAAATGATATCACCAGCTGAGAAATGTTTCCCATTCTATTAATTTGCTGACATGTCTCATCTTTGCAGACCTTTACTATCTTTTTTGGCGAGTTGTTAAAAAGCTGTATAAAATTGTCCAAAAACTGTCTTTCTATTATAAATAGGTCAAAAATCAGTAGAGTCTGGTTCACTCATTTTTTTTCGAAATATGTTACATAAAAC
Source organism: Hydroides elegans (assembly GCA_001703475.1). Taxonomy (NCBI): domain Eukaryota; kingdom Metazoa; phylum Annelida; class Polychaeta; order Sabellida; family Serpulidae; genus Hydroides; species Hydroides elegans. The sequence goes on from LQRL01126758.1 coordinate 33,750, forward strand.
GATAATACACGACATCCTGAAGATTGATTATTTGCTCGAAATACATGTCATTGTATCTTTTAAAAACTTGTCGGTGCTTCATAGAAATGGCGTGGGTGATACATTTACTTTTTGCTGCACGAATTAGCCCATATCTTGCATGATGAACAAAATACGTAAAAGCACCATTTTTTATTTCTTTGTTATTATTTATTATGTATTTTCATTTTTGAGGATATCAGTTCTTAACAACCTTTCCATAGCATTCTTGCAAAGTCAATTCTATGGATGTACTGAAATACGTTATGGGACAGTTGTTTTAACGGTTAACATAATAGATTATTTGACAGCAATTAGGTCTGTTGATTTTGCAAGATGTGTACTCCATTGTTATTATATTTGAATGGTTATGAAGGACATATCATAATGAAAAATGAAACTGCAATTCGCCATGCACGTTTATAAAACCCAGGTGTCAATAATATTTGGGTGGCGCTTTCTCTGAGGTTCCATTACGGAAATTAGATATTTAGCGTGTCATTTATACCTTAATATGTCCTCATTTAATTGCTAGAAATAAACGCCTCTTCATCCATTCCAAAACTGCTTTGAATCGGATTTTATTTATTTCGTATATAATATTTGAATAACATTCAATTGGCTGGTTACATTTAAGATTTCGTGCAGGATCATTTACTTGAAAATATTCCTCAAGGAAAACATCATACGAACCCTGAAGCAAGTTCTCTTTTAAGCTTCCAATATGGACATGTCCTCAATCCTTTCTAACCCGTATTTTGAGAATTCATTGATAAATCGCTCATAAATCCACCAAGTAATTTGCCACCCATATACAACGCATCTATTTTCAGTTTTAACCTCTCTAATCACGCAACCTGGGCTTTAGAACCCTTGATCCTAAACAAAACAGAATGGTGTGACATTGGACGCCTACAGTTGGTTGTGTGAAAGCTGCGTTGCATTCAGCATCATCATATATTAAAATTAAACTATTTTGTTTGCAAATTACGTGAAAGACTGATTACTGGTATTTTAATAATGACGCCCACGTGGTTAAGAGGGGGGGGGGTGCTTATATTCCTAAATAGATTTTATAAGATTTCATTTTATATCTATATTTTTTTGTTATGAAAGGGGGGTATGGTGGCGGATGGTGAAGGAGAGGTGTGGGGATTTGGGGATGG
>LQRL01126778.1:20290-30627 GCA_001703475.1 Hydroides elegans
GTGAACATCGCTTCGGCCCCTTTTGGAAAGACTGATAGCAAAATTGAAGGGCGAAGTGTTTCCATTAGAAGCCGAAATTGTGAGGGATCGAATTTTCTTCTCAAACGGGGTCGAAATGTCAGGATGTGGAACCTAAATGATTGTTTTTTTTCTCAAAAAGGGCGAGGACACCCAAAGGGGCCGAAGCGTTAGGGGAAGATGGGTCCGAAAGACAAATACCGTTTGTTTCAAAGATTCCTATGATAACGTTGATAAGTTTCATCACGTCATAATTCGTCAATGTTGTTTTCAATCTATGCAACGACGGCCTGCGATTGGTCAAACTTACCTTCAAACCAAGCTTCAAACCACTGAAGGTCATTGCGACAATAAAAAAAACTTTATTATATCAAACTACCTTTAAACCACCTTCAAACTTGCTTCTTACCAGCTTTAGAATGGTGTTAATAGTAATTTACATATGCGTCTCTGTTTTGAAGAGTAGTTTGAATGAAGGTTTGAAGGTGGTTTGAAGCGCCTTAAAACAGCAATTCAACAAAATACATGTTATTCAGCCAATATATCTTATGCATAAAAGCGATGTCTTTCAATCGTTCTACATAGTCTACATGGTTAAACAACATAACAAACGCCTTATATGGGGTGCTCGCAAAACATTCCATGTTTATTGGTGTGATTTGAATATGTTTCAGAAATGACCGTCTAGATATGCATACATTTGTTTATTGTTTGTGTTTTAAAATTCGTTAGATATAATTCTATCTTGTTTCATTCGCTGACCAATAGCTTCGATGGTCCAATAGAACTAAAGTTTTGCCTTGTTTGTCATTCTATTGGCTCTCATTCTTGCTTTTCCAAATATCCACAACCTCCCTCTCGAAGTATCTTATATTATCAACTTATATTAAAGTGACAACTGTATTGAATAAATTACAGTTATTTTTGAAATCGTAATATGACCTATGGCATTTTTGAAAAACATATCTAGCTTTATATAGGATGAAATTTTATAACCAAAGGCATAGTTTTCGTTTGTTGTCGCGTTTGTTACGGCATCAAAAGTACAATAAACCTGTTTTTCGACAACAAATCCATAGCTCATATATAAGATATAAAAAAGATGGGTCAACATAAAAGCCTTATACTCTAAAAGATATGTAGAGAAACAGACAATGGTTTGAAATGATACAATTTCATGTTTCCAGACTGTAATTCAGGGTTTGGGGGCCGACGCGGGAGTTTCCCTAATAAATAGAACACACATTATTATGAGGATAGTTTGTTTTGTTTCGGAAGTTCAGATATACCATTTGTTTAATTGACAGCAAGGAAAGGGGTCTTATGTACTGTGTTTTATTAAAATTATGGAATCGGCAATGTTTTCTAAGATTCGGGAACGTTTATCTAATATGCACATATTTAAATAAATTCTACAAAATTTTCATTTTTTGCGCACCCCGACAAACTCTTAGTTAATCCAGGTTTTAAAAAAATAAATTCAATAGAATAAATCGGAAAAAGTTATCAAAAGCTTTTTATTGCCGTGCCATATTAAAGTTTGACCAATGTGGCCACACCAATATGCAAAATACACAATGATACAAATGCGAATCAAAGTAGAATTTTATTTAACATCGAAATCCATTATATTCAGGATGCCTACATCATGAAGTAAAGCCAAGAGATTGAGAAAATTTCGATTAACATATTCAATACCACCATGTTTGATTTTTAGTGCAACCCTCGAAAATAGCGTTCTCAATCTGAGATAACACATGACCATTGCATCATTAAGACAGTGAATTTACAATCGAGGTGTGATGTTAATAAAAACCCATGTAAATACAGCAAATTTTCGAGCCCATATTGTTTTTAACCACAGCATATCCAACCCCTGTGTCCTTCGGCTGCCAAATATTGTTCGAATAAAACCCGTCTGTTAGCTGACAAAATACAGGGTTATAGTTTGCTATACTTTGTTATATACGCATATAGTGCATTTACACACGCCGCTGTTAACATTAGACATTCTTACTATAAAAAGGGGTGAAAATACAATATACTGGGAATCGTCTAGATTTATGTCAATTTACCACTTTTTGGGGAATATTTAGGAGAAATGACTTCCTGTATCTGAACCATACAAAATCAGTTCTTATAAAGTGCCGTTATCGTTTTTATGGATAGAGCATAACTGAATATATTTAATAAAGCATAGCTTCAAACATTATAGTGACATTAAACAACAAAATTAAAGCAGACAATATATAAGACGGGTTCTCGTGCCATTTGCAATGACTTTATCAGGTATGTTTTATCGATTCAATAATTACGGAATTGAAATAACGCCCATGTTCATTGATGCGGACGGGTCTGGCAACATTTAGAGATGTGGATATCACGCCATAAATGTTTTCATACATACGCCCACATGTCGTGCATGTATCTGCCTCTGTGCATATATTCTATTCAAGAATCCGGGTCAAAACGTTTCCGGCCAAAAAGTTTCCAGCTATAGGGTCTCCAAAAGTGACACCATGTACCAAAAAGTTTCCGCTGTCACTTTTAGAGACTTTAAGTCCGGATACTTTTTTTGTCGGAGACGTTTTGGGCGGATACCTCTATTCAGATATATGAACATGTATATCGGATAAATGAAATCATAAATTTCAATCTCTTATCTAATAGAAACACGCAATGAAAGTTGATAACAACACAAGATGCATAAGAGTAGTTTGTTAGTGAAACAAAACTATATCAAATTCCTTTCAGTGAATTTTTTTGAAATTCAAAAAAAAAAAAAAAAAAGAAATAAGAGTTGTACCATAAAAGAATATGCAGTTGCTATTACATAAATTTATATAGATTCTAGGGCAAAAGCCCATATGTCACAATGACGTCGAAATTGACGCTGAAAGTTTGACGTAACGTTGACGCCGTCATATGACGTTGTTATTACGTCATTTATGGCCGTGACGTAAGTTGACGCAACAAGGACAGTATAAAAAAATAAGCTAATGTGAGGAAAATTTTCGTCGGGGTAGAGGGGGGATTTCGCACATTTGAACAATAAATTACTCTGATGCAGCATCTTCGTGTTTAGAAACGACATCCCGCATGGGCTCCTTTCTTAAACTTATACGCACACAAATAATAAATATTGCAACAACTCTCTCGTGTTTGCCACCTGTCAACGTTTTGTCCGAATAATTATTGCGGATCCCCTTATTGACTTCTCGTATAATAGGCATGAGCAAAAATATCTTTACTCCCTTATAAGGCATATAGCTATCGGAAAAATAGCCTTAACTATTTTATCGCATGTGCGTTTGGCTCATTATTGTTACATGCTCAATAATGATACTCACTTGTACTAATGATTATACTCACTATGTGGTCTCAGGATAAAAGCTTTATACAAAACATCAAATTGGATATATTGTAACATTTCAGTCAAATATGAAGGTATAAAAAATCATTTTGGGTAGTTCTCTCTATGTGAAATATTGCTTGATAATCATGTAGTTATATGTGGCAAGATTTTAAAGACATATTTAAAATATCTTTCTTAAATATAGAAGTCATAACTAAAGTCATTAAGAGGTGAGTACCTCATGATAGAGCTACTTTATATAAACGCGTATGGTCTTATTTTAACGCATATGATCCTTGATTGTTCCAGCCATGGCAGCAAATGTTCACCATATCGTGGTACAGTTGGGGGCATTTCAAGAAGACATTTCAAATCAAGTTTCAAAACAATCATCGAATTTGAACTAAATCTTAGACATAGAGGGTACGAATAAAATATGTATGTCGAATAATTGTGATGATACAATCATCTTTGTCAGCAATTTATAAGCAATCGCGATAATTGGAGTGATAATAACTAAGTACAAAGAAATCTTGTACCGTTAGCCCCTCGATTTCAAACAACCGTTATCCATTCATGATCGCATGGATATTGCTAATATGATTCACATACATGTTCATGAAATATTCATTAATACATATTTAATTTCAGTGATGTCATATACTGCGGAATAGCAATGAATAAATCGTAGCCCAGTGTGCGCTGGTGTTGTCGCGCAGCAGTATCTCTATTTCCCTGACACTATAACTCAACCACTACATCTCTATGCCGTGACCAAGTGCGATATACACATTTCGTGACGTCAGCCAACACATCCCCAAGTGACACCTCGTCGAACGTCAGGTTGACTCCTATTTGACACCACATGACTCAACAGTTGACATCACGTGACCTTTCACTTCTTACCACGTGACCCAACCATCGCTATGGCAGTGGGAGTGAGCAGACGGAGCGCGCGTCTATTGTTACTATTGCTGCTCTTGATCATCTGTCTCTACATTCCTATCTATGCGCTCTACGCCGTGTCGGTACAGCGAAACACGGTGGACGATGTCGGGGAAGCAGCGAGCAACCGGGATGTCCCACAATTGCAGGTCAGTATCGATGAATAACCTAGCCGTCATTATTTTACATTGTCTAATATTTGATTTCCAATATATTAAGGATAGTAAATGATGTAAAGGAAATGCAATGGACTTGAATGTTTGGAAATACTTATGTCGTCAAATGACGTTGAAGTTTAGATTGCATTCAACATATTATTAGGCAGAATATACATATAATGTTTATAACATTATCTATGATTACCAGGTTGACGTAAAGAGCCTGGTTCCCGGCGAGGACGGCACAGTAGACATGGTCCTACGCTTAAATCTCCAGGACCTTCTCTCCAGCATCGAATCCAGCGTCTTTAACAACGGCGAGGCTACATCAAACGCGATTCCCGCAGATCCAGGGTTTGCTTATGAAAACGCCGATTTCTGTAAATCGCAAACGAATCTGCGCTATATCATATATGTGCATACGTCGCCGGCCAATGTGGAGAGACGCGAGAATCTGCGCAAAACGTGGGCTAATCCCGATTTGTTTATGGATGGGCGAACAAAAGTTGTGTTTATGCTTGGGTTGGCGGAGGATGCCAAATCGAAAGAGATTATTCAAAATGAAATCGCGACGTATGGTGATATAGTGCAAGGAGATTTCATTGATGAGTATAATAATTTGACGACTAAAGGTATCTTTGGTCTTAAATGGTTAACATATCATTGCGCCAATGCGGAATATGCTATTAAGGCAGACGATGACGCTTTTGTGAACCCGTTCAAATTAATGCGCCTCCTTAACCGATACCACGACCAAAAGCGCCTGGTCGCCTGTCCACTCTGGAAGGATCACTCCATGCCGATCCTCCGCGATCCGAAAAAGTGCATGAAATGGTGCGTTAAGTATAACGAGTTTCCCGGCAAGAACTACTTTCCTAAATATTGTGCCGGACTTAGTTTTACACTTTCACGTGATATTATTCCCGATATGTATCACGCCGCCGCTTCCACTCCCTTCTTTTGGATCGATGACGTATACGTCACGGGACTACTTTTAGGTAAAACTAAAAACGTAGAATATATCGATTTGCTCAAGAATTTTACACTAAAAGAGAAACTAGCTGTTGAACAATATACGAACTATACTCTGGAAGAAACGTACTATTTTTCACATATACGACAAGCAGAAAATATGGATGTAATGTGGAGAGCTACTTTGCAGCGACTTCCGGGCGAAGAACTCTATGAATTATCGCCCAGTGTGTATGAATACGATAGGTCGTTAGTGTCGAAAGTGGACGCATACAAGGAAAGGCTTTCTAAGCGTAGGCCAGCGAGATGATGAGAATCCCATATGATTGTTGTTTTATTTTCAGTTGCCATAAAATATTTAGTTTCAGGCAAAATATCAAACGACAACGCTAGATGATACGGAGTTTCCTATGTTTATGGACATTAAGAGTGTTAATTTGTCATTGTTCTTTGTTGTGAACTCTGTGAAGAACTCTATGAAATATAACTCACGATGTAAGGATATATGTTAAGTCGCTGGTTGTCAAAGTGAACGCTTGCATATTTTTAGCATAGACAAGCGAGGTGATCCGCATCAAATGTGAAGTTTTTTTTTACGATAGTGATAAAATGTATAAGTTATTTTAACGCAACATATCAAACACGGCAAAATGATAAGGTATTCCCGTTGGGTTTAGAATTATCGGACTTTGTCATTCGTCTTTGTGGCGTGTGGACGATATGTTTATATGAGATTGCTGCTATTGTTGAATTCATACACACTCATCTGTTGGATGCATCTGGACCTGGACTTCTCGTAGCTGTTAATTTCTAGACTCTTTTGTTAGTATAAGACTTAAACCCACCTTATGTATATATTCTTATGTGTATATATTTGTCGAAATCAAAGAGATGTAACAATGGTCAAAGTCGTGCCTAGTCATATATTAAGAATTGTGCCAATCGCTATTAATTAATCTTCATTCTTGGTTTTTAGATTCTCTGAGCCCAGTCATTGCTTCATCGGCAATAATCATTATGAGTTGCACTCACCGCGCTCATTCAAGAGTGCATACTGAGTAAATTTATATGCTTTGCTTTTATATTTCTTTGCTCATAAAACAAAGACATTTCGCCATGCATGAATTCATGCATCAGCGCTACGAAAGCTATGATGAACATTGTGCATATTATTTGGTTCCTGATTTGACCATTTGGTGCAATGCACAGAAATCTAAAGTCTATTATATTTATTTATTTCCCGGTTAGCTAATTTTCCTTTGTTCTTTCAGTGCCAATATATAACTAATTCCCCTGATTCAGCGGGCAAAATAAGTAAAGTAGGGTTGTCTCCCGAGAAAAAATGGATGACTAATTGAGTACTTTGTGACACATATGTCACTATCGATGACATGGATTAAAGTGCTAAGGGCCTGGACACATTTAAAGCGTTTCTGATTTTTCTCATATTTTCAAAGGCCTCCTTAGTATACGGTCACATTGGAAGCTTTTTCGAGTTTTTTTCCACAAATTATGTCTTATGTTTTCTTATGAGTAAGTTTAATCAGAACATAACCAAGAGCTTCTTTTTAAGAAGCTAGTCGAGTTTAGATTGGCCAAAAAGAAATACATTTGAAGACGGTGTTTTTTTAGAAAAAAAATCCCGGAACTCTACCAATGTGACCAGGCCATTTAAGCAATTGAAATCAAAAGAGTTTCTCGCGTATTTTTTCAAGAGAGATGCGGCTTATAGTTTCATAAAATAAATCTTTTAAAACAGTTTCTAATGAAAAACAATTCATGTGGCCAGACCCTTAAATGATACGTGTACAGCGACGATTTTTTATCCAATCTTATTTTGTTATTGTCTATAAATTGTTCTGTCCTCTATTTCTTTATAAAATACTCTATATATTTTTCCAAGCATATTTATCAGCACTTAAAAACTAAGACGCTTTAGATACCCATAATTATCATTTATTGATGTGATCACCCTAAACACGAATTGTAAAATGACAGAAATCCTTTCTGTTGATCTAATTAAACACTGTGTTCTTTAATCAAACAGCTGTTCATGTAATGGCGAAAGGCTCGACTTATAAATTGCAATTACGGACCGTCGCTAATTAGCAACCTTCAATTTCTTAAGAAACCTGGAAATAAGCCGGTTATCCGTTTTGACTCGGACTATATTCGAATTATACCTGCTCGACTTCGTCTCGCAGGTTAGTAATTCTCATATCGCCCTCACAAAACGGATAACCTATACATAAATTTTAAATGTAGCATTCCTTTCAAATTTCAGTTTTCTTTTAAGATGAAACTGGTATCCATACAAATCTATATTAAAGTAATCGAAAAATCATTAGCCATGTCGCCAATTCGAAAGCTATCTTTTATAACCTAATAAATCAGGCATATTGTAACTGGGTAGATAAGTGGATACTGAAATTATATAAACTATTAAAGAAAAAATATTGTCCTCTGTACCTTTTGAGTTTGCGAATATTTTGAAAATAATTTGATTATAAAAAACTTCTTCTAGACAATGTGTGAAATGTGTACCAATAAGTAAAAATTGTAATTAAGTAAACTGTTCTCAAATGAATCTCGATTTTTAATATTAATTTAGCCTCAACTTGTTTATATTGCCTGGAGCGTGTAAAATCGATGTAATTTTTATATTTGTATAATTTTGTGATGATTCTTATTCAAGCATTGACTTACATGTACATGTATTTTATGAATGCAAATAACAAACATATATAGGCGGAATATATCCTATTTTCTTGTTCCTATGTTGTTTTTCCTACTAATCCATTGAAAATGTTTTCTTTAGATATGGTATTTGATTCCAACTAAAACGCTCAATGTCCTGTTTGGAGATCACCTAACCAGTGGTTTATAAACAGGTCCGTTTAAAACATAAGTTTTTCGCCAAAGTCTGCATTCAATGTTCATACACATGTATAAATTAATATTCTTAATTTGCTTTCTTGATTGCAGAATTCAGTCATACAGAAAAACTGTATTTCATCTTGTAGAAATTAGTTTGTAATTTTGTCATTCGATGTACTGAAAAACACTATGAATTATTGACAAATAAATAAATCACAATATTAGGGTGCATTCAGACTCACCAGCGAACACAGAAAAAAAAATATATATCGCATGGCTGGTGCGTTTTATATAGTGAAGAACAGTGGTGATATAACTAATAACACACTTTCGTCACTGTCTGCGGTGTGTTTTTTTCATGTAATGGCCACTGGCCACTGTAAGACCTATTAATGATGGCTATTTCTAAACAAAACAGGAGTACCCAGCGAACGATTTTTAGAAGTGTGTCTAATTTGACGTCTTTTGTTGTGGAACGAATTCATTTGCAGCTTAGAGTGGTGAAATATTATTCATTTAAGTTAAAACTTTATTCTTTGTTTGCCAGCCAGGAACGCCCGAAAATCGTTGCCAGCAAAATGTTGCCAGCAAGAAAAGATACTCTTGAATGTTTCACGCCTCTCTGAAAATCCACCAAAACTAGTATATTCCCATATTTTAGCCCTATTTTGCCTAACAAATGGTCAATTTCATGCAATCGTTGCATTGTATGGACCTTATTTCTTGAAATAAAGCAAAAAGAAAATTTTCATATTGATTCTATTCTGTGAAAATGCCAGCAAGTAAGATTTCCCAGCCGAATATATATTTCACCGAATAAATCGCTGGGTACTCCTGACAAAAGAGCCCTGCGATATACAAGATAACTAACACGTTCTCGCCGATATGAAAAATATCTCGAGGCTTCGCCTATAACACGTTTATGTGATTTATTTTTAATTATAAATTGCTAGACTTACATGTATTATCATTTTTAATCGGACATTTTTACCAACGACATGTAGAATTCTAATCCTTTTGTTATTGGGAAATAATTTCACAAGGCTAACTGACGATTATCAGTGAAATACTTTATTATATCTCTAATAAAATCGGAAGAAAAATGTTTAGTGTTTTTGGGGTTTTTTACCAACATTAACTAAAACATGTCACAATGTACTCGTTTAGGTTAACTTGACGGTTTCACTGCTTTCTTTTAGCATGTATGTTTAAAGGGGATATAATGGTCGATTCTGTAACAATGCAAGCTCACAAAAAGCGTATTGATGAAGAAGACGGGATGATTACGTTACATAGAGACTTCGGAGTATGAAATTAGTATACGCCATAGAAATATGACTGTCTTTTGCAGATAATATATGTAACATTTCGTAAGAAATACCGTACTTATATTACTTAAATTATTAAAACGACGTTACGTTGCGATATGATAGGAGATTTTTCTTATAAATAAATCCCTTTGATAATATTATATAGACTCCTTATCATAGAATAGACCTATTGTGAAAAGAAGTAATGAAATAAAACATACTACGATAGCAATACGAACAAACCACACTGAATCATATCGCATAAGGCTGTAAAGATATATAATTTTTATAAAGAATAATTACAAAATACACAATTTAGAATTCGCAGCTTTTAGATATAATGACAATCAAATTGTCATATTACATTAAGGATTAAACAGGAAATCCACTTTTAAATCCATCGATCGTATATGGTCCAAAATATGTCTAGCATGCATCAGGAAACATCCATAAACATCCATGAAATATAAAGATCATTTTTTGGTGAAAAAAAAACGAATGCATGTGGTTTTCTACATACATGTTCATCATCAATTTTAATATAATACAAATGCCATCGTTGACTTTAATTCCATATATGATCCATGTTTTCCACAGCTTCCTTCGAGCAAATGGCGGTGCATGAAAACCCGATTACAAAATGATAAAACTCAGGAATTATTGAAACGGTAGATAAATATACATATACACATATATAGATAT
>LQRL01126782.1:5518-18591 GCA_001703475.1 Hydroides elegans
CGCTGGAGATGCTTCATATTGACATCAGTGAAAGTTTTTTAATAGGAAATTTATAAATAATCAATGCTTAAACAATGTACTCACTGATTAATAGCACTCCTAGCTAAACCCATGCTTATTTTTATTCTATGTATTATATTCTTTATTAAGATTTCAAATGAGCTTGATAAAGTCGAATTGTTTATCTGTATAAGCAGGTCAGGCCCATTTCGGACCCCCTTATTTGCAAAGCGATAGGGACATTTCGTTGAAAAAACTATATATATCTTATTATGAAGGGTTGTATGTTGATATAAATAGTCTACTTTATTTGTATTTACATAGAAAGTGTCTGTGATTTTCTTAAATATGTTGCATCATGTCACCTGTCATATAACTATTAACATGTTATAAACAAGCAGTTATATGTTCTATTTTGTTTCATTATATTTGTCGTTTTTACATGTAGAATATAATAGCGTATAATATACAGGAGAAACAAGACCTAAAATGTTGAATTTCAACGCATGCTTTATGAACACTGTGATGATGCAACATTGCTCTGGACTCAAGATTTAGTGGAGACCCCTGGTGTGTGCATAGAGCACTATTCTTGAGCCCCTTATTGGCTCTGTGTAATTATTTCACATTGTATTGATAGACTGGTTCAATTTAATTATAAAAGGTTGTGAGATCGATAGTCTTAGAAACAGAGTAACAGAAAGAGATAGAGAGAGGAGACAGAGAAATAGAGAAAGCGAAAGAGAGAGATAGACAGAGAAAAAAGTAGAAAGAATCAGAGAGAAAGATAGTGAGAGGGAGCGAGAAAAAGAAATAAGATATAAAAAATGGTGAGCGTGAGAGAGAGAGTGAGAGTGCGAAAGAGAAATGATGTATAGATAGTAAGACTTAAATAAACAGAAAGTAAAAGATAGATAGAAATAGATAGATAGATAGAAAGAGAGAACGGGAAAGAAAAAGAAAGAGGGTGCGAGCAAGAGAAATAGAGAGATCAGTACAAAACGAAAAGGAGAAAAAGAAAGAGATAGAGGGCGAGTGAGCGAGAGAGAAACAGAGAGAACAGACACAGAGACAGAAAACGCTTAAGTGGCCCCGATGAAGGACACGCTATTAACCACAGTTATAATAAATTACACATCAATGTATGCTCGACAAATCTGATGGACGAGAAAATAAATTGTTTTTGAGAAACATGCTTTACCTTAAACCAGGATATCTCATAGAAATTGTTTGGATTTTCATAATTAATTACATCATGTTTTTGTAATCGCCATGATATAGTACTATCGACAAATCCTTGAGACAAAGCTCGATAAGGAGAAATTTATTCATTCATACCAAAACAACACTATCATTTTCATTTCATATGCAATTACTTTGTAATTAATTCATGATCAATGCCTACAATGTTTTGTAAATGATTATTCTGTATAAAAATGGCATGTAAAATATCGTTAGAATTTCAAAAGATGAAAACATTCAGCAGGTCAATGCAAGGTTAATTGTGTTTACAGGTGAATATCTATATCTATATTATTCTAATATTTTTATCGTTTTGTTTTTTAATTACATTGCACGTTTATCAATGAAAAATCGCAAACATATGTTTTTTTTATAAACATATATTTTTCTTGCTTTTTGCCCAAGTATAATCTAACGCAAAATTTACTTTAACGCTCTTTGCGTTGCTATAAGTGTGTTTTGAAGTTTTGAACAAACAACACATTTAAAAAAAAATGAAATGCGATGCTCGGAAAAGCTTTCAGTATGCACATGCTGTTACATTTATTATCATATGGGAAATATGATTTAAAAAGCAAAAGTTTTGAAAATGTCTTGATTTTCTCAACAATAACATATGTAAATATATTCAGTTTATGACAATAAATGCAGCATGCTACCTGCCAAACTTGATAACCAATTTACATTAATAAGATATAATTTAAACCTCACTCAATACCGTTGGAACGGAAGCATGGTTATAGTAACCCATTATTAAGATCTATTTAAGAACAGATCAGATCCGCATGTCACCTAAGCAGCCTTTGTTTTATTCTTTTTTTTTATATTTCCCCAGGTACATGTTTAAATTTAGTGACATAGGTAAATAAAAGCGACGTCGTAAAGTGCGATGTTTTAGTTAATGTAAGTCAATATTGCAACGTTGGTATTGCAACATCAGTTGTTTTTATTTAGATTATATATTTCAAAATGGCTCAACTTTTTCAGTGGAAAAGATATGTTAATAATATCGACATTAACACCCGTTTTTTTTCAGTGGAAAAGATATGTTAATAATATCGACATTAACACCCGTGTCAAAACGTTTGTCTTATTCTATTTACATCTTCTTGGGGACTAAATGCAAACGCTTTTTGTTCAAGAGTTGACAGACAACCGTTAATTTTCAAACACACAGGAGGTTAAAGATCGGCCGAAAAAGAAATGCACTTTTTTGTTATTTAATATGTAAGTATCAACCTTGTCTGTTTTATGTTTGTAGTGCCTCAACGCAATATTCGAAAATAAAATTTAAAAAATCACACTGAATATCGATATCATAATACCTATTTAAACCAATCTATTTCTTACACACCACTTTATATTTTATAGGAATATATTACAATAAGTTTAATCAAGCTATACAGAGCACCCCATGATCTGGTAAAATTGATATATTAAGTTTTATGTAAGTGACAGCTTTATGCACATATTTGATATATGGTTCTTTCTTATTTTGTCAACAGATAAAATATTTTATAATATGTTATGTATCTACATGGTCCTCTACACAGATAAATCGTATGGACGTGCTGATAAAAATTGTTAATTCTACATGTCAGATGTAAGAGATGCATTTTTTGTTCCGAATATAATCAATTACATATATTGTTTGTATTGTTCATAGGCATAAGCTCTTGCAATATAATATTACAGTTTAATGAAAAATGTGTTTTTGTGGTCCCCTCTAGTTATTATTGTAATCTTCCAACCTCCGTTTGAACACCACCTACTAATATAATAAGAGCAACTGGGAAAACCCCAGAAAAAGGATGTTTTTCAAAATGATTTGCGTAAGCCATCAGTTTAATGAGAGATATATCATAATTGACATCGCAGGTCATACATGTATAAATTGGGGATGGAATGGCAGGCTATCCCATACATAGTGACAATAATTGACCTAAACTGCAACTTTAAACGGGATAAATCAATTTATGGTAACTTGACGAACACATTTGTTCGATTTTTGTATGTTTTTATTATTATTCACATAATAAATAGTATAGTGTAAATGAAATGTAAGTTTTAATCATTAGAGTTTCTTATGAGAATTTCTAAAAATTAAACATGTACATGTGTATTCAGGCAATTCTCAATTAAAAAAAAAACGATTTTTTATTGATATTAACTTTTTTTAGGGATAGTTTAATGTACCGAAAATAAAGGAACTGTAACTAATATTTTCTTGACATTATTTTTTATGAGAACATACTATTTCTAGTAAGCCAATCTTTATAAATATTTTAATTTCAGACATTGAAAGTCAAGATGACTAAATTTGCATTCACGTATTTTCTCATCTTGCTGTTCGTCATAACACAGATTGCTGAACAAATGCCAACCGGTAATATTTACGCGTATTCTATATATAATTTTATTATTTTTATTATAATTTTATAATCATTTGTTGTTATTTTTTAAAGTCAGGTCAAACTTGGGAATTAGCTAATCGATTTCGGTTCGGGTTCAACCTCAATAAATACAATATCACCATAAATCAGGTTTTAATATAAAATAGGATGGGCAATCGACGCACAATATTATACAGTTTGTTTTTAGATTTTAAACGAGACATATATATGGCTCAATAACCAAGTCATTTGACACAATCGAACCTTCATATGAATTGAATGGACATTTCTTGTGAAATCAACTTATACTTTAAATAAAGGGTTTTACAATGTTAAAGACGTTTTTTCTTCTAAAAATGCACTGATTGACTTAATTTTTTTTAAATAGTACCTTTACGCATTTTTAAGGGTGCAGTCATCGGGCAGCGGCAAATTTGCCGCAGACCCCATAATTTGGTATAAATGATCTGCGGCGTGGCGGCGTGCAATTTGGTATAAATGATCTGCGGCGTGGCGGCGTGCAATTTGGTATAAATGATCTGCGGCGTGGCGGCGTGCAATTTGGTATAAATGATCTGCGGCGTTGCGGCGTGCAATTTGGTATAAATGATCTGCGGGGTGGTGGCGTGCCGCTGCCCGATGACTGCACCCTAATCCTGCATTGTCAAACATGCATCATTGTGTTGTAATATTCGGGTTTTGTTTGATTCAAGGTTACCACTTAAACCAAGCCCACGATGCCGACACTGAAACTAACATTGAACTGGATGACCTGTTTAATATTTTGGTGGATGCCGGGTTGACTGAAACGGATGCCCGGTTATTTCTTCAGGATATTGTAAATGAATTTATACAAGGTATGTTTCATGAGAGAAATGTCATGTTCCTTCACTTTGATTGAAAATGAAGGGTTCCGTGCATAAATCGTCAATTTTTTAAAATTCATTTTCATTTTATTTACATCAAAAATTAGACTTTTGACGATTTTTCAAAACTTAAATCTTACATTTAACACAGTATTTAAACCGAAAATGCGACAATAAATCAATAAATCTACCATGTAGATTGTATTTTAAGATTTTCTCAAAATGCTAGGGTTCAGTATCTTTATGTATATTATCAATCAATCATCGAAAACAAGTAATTTGAATATTTTCCAAATATTCAAAATACATTTCCATTGCATAGTTTCACTTTTGTGTAGCTGGATTCCAAAATGGAAAAATCGATGAACTGGTCTCCGAACTAATGACGCAACTATATCAATTGGGACTCAGTCAATCGCATGCCCTGGAGTTCATTGAAAAACTGGTTTATGTCATACACCAAAGTAAGCAACTTTTTAAAAGTTTACATTCTTTCTGGAAAGAAAACATATAAAATAAAAAGCAACAAAGTTTTATTTCAATTTTTTATCACGTTAAAACTAAGATTATATCTAGTAAAAAAAAGTCTACATGTAAGTTCTATGTAAATGCAGTGTTAAAACTAATGCATGTATAATAATAATGCGTTTGATTAAATTATATCGTTATCATGTTTTAGTGGAATTTTCCTATGAGCAATCGGTAAAAAATAGTTAAATCATGTTAAAATAAATGTAAATAGTTTTTTTTAATGTCATATCTTTATCGATTCTTGTAGTTCAAGCGACATGTATTAATGACCGTTTAACGTTCACAAGTGAATAATGATGTTAAAACACAACCTTTCTTTCAGATTACGGAAATGTGACTGAAATTTCCGTAATTCCGAACAAAGAGCATGAAAATGAAAACAAGACTTTTATGGAAGAATTTCTGCAAAGCGGATTAACAGAAGACCACTTGCAAACATTCATTGAGACGTTAACAGAAATAATTCAGGGTATGTACTGCTGTTATTATATAGATTTTGAACTTCTTTTTTTTTTTTTTGAAACATCGGAATATAAGTAGAATACAGAATCAGTTTTTCAGCAGTCTGAGAACGAATTTCGTGATTCATTTTGTCATTGAAAAGTCCAGGATCAATATTTGTGGTTCATATTTAGTATCAGGGTAGATCGTTCACTTGTTAATGGAATTAATTAACTTTCATGAAGGAATAATTAGACTAGATATATATTAAATAGCTCCATAGCAAGGCACCCCACATCCAAAAGCCATAATCAGTTTTTCAGCTGGCCACATCTTATTGACTTTGTGCAGTGCATGTCTTTGTCAAATGTTGTCAATAGTCGAATAAGTATACAATGACCGGTGCGAAGTCTATTGTTTACAAATATTTTGCTATATGATTATTCAAATCGTGAAAATAACTGCAAAGTATTTCTTGGAGCTATTTTTGTTGTTCTTTGTACGGACACATATTATTATTAACGCTAAAATCATGCACACAATTTAAATAGTTTGTTTATGTTGTTTTATGAATTTGCATATGCAATAGAGAATCGTTGAAACATTGAAACATATTTCTTATATATGATTCTATTAGGGAGATTTCAATGTACTTGTTGTCTGAAATTATGTGCATGATTCAAATTCTATACTGTCTGTTGTTTCTTTGTTGGGACAGATCATAGCTATGAGCAAATAATGATAAATGAACCATATCGAAACTATTACATGTATCACTTTTACGGATAGCGGGGGAGGGATGCCTTTAGTTCTTTATCAAACTTACTCGATCGACATAGCTTCTAATACAATGAATTTACATAGTCTATGAATCATTTATTATTACGATGACAATTTTTAGTACATTTGTATAATAATGGTTGATAAATGACTCATTTTGATACGCTCTACTAATTAAGACCACTTGCAGCCTTTTAAAAGACACATGTACTGTGGAAAGTGTAAAAAATGAGGGACTGCTGAAAAACTGATTATGGCTTTTAGAGTAGGGGTGCCTTGTCTCGACCCATTTTATTAATATTTTACCGAATCATTTAGTAATTAATGTATAACATGACATGAACAAATGAACTATCTACCTTGAAACGAAATATTATTGTCGAATATGCCGTTTTTATATTTTTAATGTTAACATGAATCACGGAATTCGTTTTCAGACTGCTGAAAAACTGATTCTGTATTCTACAAACCAACACGCTCTAATTATATTTTAATGTTTTATTTACATCATTTTATTATATAATTTTGTGATTTGTAAAGAAAATTAATAAAATTATGAATATGTCACTTCGACACAATCACAAAGCACTCTTTTATATAAAACAAGACAATCGTGGATTGCATATCCCCCGCCCCGACTTTGGACCTTGTCACACGGGGAGCAGCACCTGGCCATACGGGAAGCTATTCCTCTTTTTTTCTATTCAAACTGTTTAAAATGTAATTCTTTTGTGAAATCGAAAAGGTGTCAAGATGTTTAAAATGCAACGTCCTTCTCCTCAAACGTAAGACAAAATCTCACAAGACGACCAAACGTAAGCATGTGATTATATTAGTAACTATTGATGGCTTGCCAGAAAAAAATAAAACTTTAATTGCATGAGGAAACATGATATCAATCGTCAAATAGCTTGCATTGGCTGGGGTTGCATTGGTCTAATATGCCTACCCTAACAAAACCCTAACAAACAGTTTTTCGGATAATTCGATATGGAGTACATTTACTTTCACATTAAAATATTGCCAAAATAGGTTCAATAAAGATGAGATATCATTGGTAGTGTACATTATCCCGGGGTGGCCGAATGGATACAGTGGTTGACTCACGGCTGGAACGAGTTGACAATAGCACTGACCAGACGCCGTGAGTTCGAGCCCACTACGGGGAGCACACATGTGGTCGACATTGTTTTTTACGGAAAACGACTAAGTCCGAAACTTCAAAAAAATCGCCAAAATTACATTTTTTTCAAAAATTTCAAAAATAACCTTGCGAGGCACAGCTTTGGTATATATTCTATGCAGCTGTGGTGTTTTATCCACCTACAGTGAACAGTAACTGAGATATCGCCTGGACAAAACTATCACGGAAAAGGACTAAGTCCGAAACTTCAAAAAAATCGCCAAAATTACATTTTTTTTCAAAAATTTCAAAAATAACCTTGCGAGGCACAGCTTTGGTATATATTCTATGCAGCTGTGGTGTTTCATCCACCTACAGTGAACAGTAACTGAGATATCGCCTGGACAAACCTATCACGGAAAAGGACTAAGTCCGAAACTTCAAAAATCGCCAAAATTACATTTGTTTCGAAAATTTCAAAAATAACCTTGCGAGGCACAGCTTTGGTATGTATTCTATCCAGCTGTGGTGTTTCATTCACCTACAGTGAACAGTAACTGAGAAATCGCCTGGACAAAACTATCATGGAAAACGGCTAAGTCCAAAACTTAAAAAAATCGCCAAAATTACATTTTTTCAAAACTTTCAAAAATAACCTTGCGAGGCACAGCTTTGGTATATATTCTATCCAGCTGTGAAGTTTCATCCACCTACAGTGAACAGTAACTGAGATATCGCCTGGACAAACTCATCTGGACGGACGGACAGACAGACAGACAGACGGTCGGACGGACACGGTGCGTTTCTATATCCCCCGCCCCAGCTAGGGAGGCGGGGGATAATTAAAGGATATTGATAATTTTGCCACGTTTTTATAATCGTCTGTATTTAAATATCGAAAATCATGAAGAAATTGCTCGAATGTAACCATTTTAAAATTGATATTCAAAATTGTTGTTTGCGAAACAAGGACAGAACAGCAGTAATATTTCATATAAGACATCATCGATTTTAAAAATTATCATGCCAACAACTTTCATACACAGCGAACGGATGCCAAACAAACACCACAACCGATATCTCAACCGACCAATCAACTATCAACGCTCAGGCGTCAGCGGACCAAGCCTTATTAGAACTGATGCAAATGCTTTTGAGTTCAGGCATGGGTGAAGACAAGGCTACGGGGCTTATGCAGGGGATGATAACACAAGTAGCAGCAGGTTGGAATTGAATATCAATTCATATAATATTCATTTTAATTGTATAGATGTATTAGAGCCCTGGCGGCTGGCCACATTGGAAGCGTTTCAAAGTTGGGGATTCTAACTGCTACGTATACGCTCGTTGATTATAGAGCAATTCGCATTCGGGTTTCCCAAAGTCTAAGCAATTGAAAAGTACGATTGTATAAATAAGCTCGACAAACGCTTCCAATGTAGCCAGGCCCTAATTCAATCATAAACTTTTACAATTCGAATAAATATAGGAATGTATATATAAATAAATATAGAATGTGCGCTCAGTATGAATTGAATTGATGATGATTATTTGATTTACCCATTCCATGAGGTTCAATGTGTTTCAATGCACTCTTACATAATTATACCATATATTATACCATTTAGTATTATTTTTAAACTAGGCATGGGTACAGTTTAATCTTAATACCAAACTAGAACATTATCTCTATTCATTTAGACATGGATTGCGTCTACTCAAACGAAGTACAAGCCGAGTCATCCCAAAACGAGACTGCTTTGGAATCGCCATCTGACCAGCTGTTCAATATGTTTATGCAGTTAGGCAAATCAGAAAGTGAGGCCATGGATTTCATACAGGGATTAACGGAAGCCATTGAATCAGGTATAGGGTCAACATAGACAATTTGGCTGTAATTAAATTACATTTGGTTACATTTTTATGGCGCTGATCGAGAAAAAAAGTTATTCCTCTTAATACTTTAAATTATATGACAATTTTTAGGAATTATGAAAAAAGTTTGCGTTTCTATAGTTTTACGTCGAATAAGATTATTATAACATTTTTGTCTAATATTAAATCGATTATTCAATTTTGCAAGTCGTTTTCATCCTCATGATAGATCATACCATACATATATGTGTAGTATGCATTATAACCTACATGTTTCATTTTACAGGGTCGTCAATTGACCTTAATTCAGCGTTTGATCAACTACTCAGTTTGGGTTTGTCCCCGACTCAAGCCCAGGGGTTATTGCAAAATACGATAAACGACAAACTTAGTAAGTATTAAAAAACAAGTTCACTTGTTTGACTGCGCTATGATTTAAGGTGTAACCAAAACGATTTTTTAAATGTTTTACTTATACGAATTTTGCAAACTTCAAAACATTTGATTTCATAAGTACACATGCATATAGCATGTAACATAGCTTTATAGGGATGCATCTTTTTTTTCTAGATCAATCGGGCGATTGAGCAACTGTCTTGGCCAAACAGTGGGCAACCAAAAAAATACAACTCCTTTGGCTGAAATTGGCGACGAATAAACCATTTTCTCATGAAATCACGGGGTTACAACGGAGGAATTGCATGCAGATGAAGAACTCGTCAAACGGAATATTTGCGTTCCAATAAACTGTTGCTGTTTCTTTATTCCATTTAATATTTCTAGTCATATTACTACCTGTAGTAAGATATTAAATCAAGTTTACGATGTAAATAGGCGACAATGATTAAATTATATGATTGTTAGAAACTGCAATCGGTAGATAATGATGATTTTCAAATTGAGTTTTATTGTATGATTGCTGTGCATATTTTAACATATTTAGGTGTCTAGGAAAATTGGTTAGCTAATTCTTATGTAATTCGGTATAATATTAATCCGAAAAAGTAATTTAAGGTATGTGTTTTAAGGTATGTGTTTTTGTTAATGTCAGAGATATTTAATACAACATTTTCATTGAGATTTAGTTAGAACAATAAATGCTATTGCTAACATTAAATGAAAGTACATTCATGCAAACAAATAATTTTGTTAACCGGTTTATTTCATGACGCTACAAAATCAAATGAAACATTTTGTTTTCAAATGCTATTTTTCTTTTCTTTCGAAGCAAGGTAAAAGAAAAAAATGGTGAAACTAACTTCCTAAAACAACATCTCAATATTTGTTAATTGAAAACTTGCCTGAACACTGTTAACATTTTTTTATTTTAATGATTTCTCAGTGAAATACCTTTTTAGTTAGTTTACCCATGGGTCAAAAATGGGAGACAACTATACTGATCAAAGGATTTTGGCCTTGGTTCAAATCCAGAATTCAGATCATTTGACAACTTGTTATTCTTACCCCACAACTGTAATATATTACTGGTATCAGCTACAAGGGCCCGGCCCATTGTAAGTTGTTTTAAGCGTTTTTTTTTTACTCCCTTGCCTGTCAATGTTGTTCTTAAAAGCACAACTCTCTAAGCGCTTGTTGCGTTTAAAAAAGCAAGTCGCATGTTTTTGGTTTCCCATAAGGTAAGACACCGTTTGCTTGGGAAAAAGGAAGAAAAGCTTCCAATGTGGCCAGGTCGCATCACTAATAAATTTACCATTCAGTATGACGACATAAACAACTTTATTATGTCAAGGCTACTTCCATGTAATAACCAGACGATACAGTGTAAAGGCAAGCAAACAAGTGTGTATTTTTGTCTATTCAGGTTCAATCACATAACTGTCAACACAATCGTGCTTTAAACAGTTGCATAAGTGCAATATTGATTGACCCAAACTTCGTGGTTAAACCCAGCTAAGGAATGGCATAGTAAATTAATAATAAAAAGCTAAGGTAAACTGTTTAAACCGTAAGGCCGCGTTAACACAAACAAAAACGCTAAGACAAAAAGCAAGAAATTGGATAGTTTCGAAAGTCACATTTGTATAAAAACATAGCAATTTATCCCCTCTGTTCACTCAAAAATTCAGGGTTTTTTGTTTGCGTGAACGCGCCTTAACGTTGCATATTTATTTAGATGCGATACCACTTATATATACAATATTGATGTTTCTTAAACAAAATCGGCAGAAAAAAAGATTTTGTCAATATCATAACTTCTGTATGACCATTGTTTTATGAAGCAATTTATTATTTGATTTTTTAAATCAATATTTTTATTTTAATTAGTGTTGATATTTTAATTGAACCGACACATATCTAGCAACATTTCATAAACGGCATACGAATTCTGTGTCCTAAAATCCCACACAATGTATTCAAACAATTAAATTTCAAGTTTGATTATCCACAATTATAAAAGACAAGTTTTACTATGTGGGATCGCTCCTAATTTCTATTTTTATAGCCAAAATAAATCACTGACCTTGGGAGTATGGACTTTCTGTCATTCTATGCATTCATTGATACTTTCTGCGCGTCTGTAAATCGAGTCACATAAAAAGAATATCAGACTTTTTTCGCGGAATACATGTGGTTAAATGGCCTTGTAATATTCCAAATATATTTTTTTAAATTGCACTAGATGTAAAGCGTCTTGTTTTTTATGTTTTTAGTTGCCAGGTACAAATAATAAAAAAGCTGGTCTAAAACTTGAACTCTTCCAAGAAAAAGAACCTTTCGAGTAAATAAATAAATAATTAGAGTTATTATTTGTGGACGTCAATAAAATTGAGGAACGGTATAAAAAGAAGCTTCAACTAGAACTGTGTATTTCGAAAAATATGCAGTCATACAAAAATGGTAAATTCTTCGGAAATAAAATATTATATACTTTATATTTGCTAGTTAAATACTAATTGATATAAACATTACGGATACATATATTAACAATAATATAACGGATATAGATTGAGAAAGCAGGAATACATTTAAGAGAATATAGCCTAATTTTACAAAGACATTCAGGATTTGGATTCCTAAGATAAATTCGGCATATATTTATAGTATCAACTTAATAGCGTTGTGATTGTTGTGGTTCTTGGATATCAAGATGCGTTAACGTTGTTAGCTACCAAAAACAAAGCAAGCCAACCTTCCATAGCAACACGACAATTTTCATAGCAACCAACTAAACCCCCTTAGCAACCATATCGCCATGACAACACTTGTACGCGGTCTTCTCTACGTGACCATTCACGAGGCACGTGATCTTCCGGTTCCGCAAACGGCGAAATCGCTCTTTAGAACAATTTGCTGTAGAGGGAATAAAATCGGCGATAAGAAGGATTACAGGGGCACCTATGCGGCAGTAAGTTAGGGTTTTGAGTCAATGTTTAAGGCGCGCTAACGCAAACAAAAAAGCTGAAAATTATAGCCTTTTTTTCATTATTCTCGAGCTTTTGTGCGTGAACACACCTTTAGTGACAAAAAAGTTTTTTTGGTTTATTAAATGACGTTGATTTTCAATAAACATTTTCATTTAAATATTTGCAATGCGAAGCATATGATACATTGTATTTTTAAGGTCTGTTTATGCTGACAGATTCGCACATACAAATAAAATTTGTCGCGCTAGCCCAAAAATAAGATTTTCGCAAAAAGAGTAACATTTGAAAATGGTCCTTAAGTTTTAGAAGATAAAGGTCTGGAATCTGCGAGTAAATTGTGTGCCAAATACTTAATTTAGCGTCGTTATCGCCAAAATTAAACTCAAAAAATGAATTTTTGATGTAATTTTTAGCTGAAACTTACTGGTTTTATGGC
>LQRL01126794.1:0-11722 GCA_001703475.1 Hydroides elegans
CGCGCTTACAAATGATGCAAACATAACTTCAAACTGATATGTTTTAAATCTACGATGCGTTGGATTTATGTTAGTTACTCTACAACTGTACCTGAGTACATCATGAGCAATCTCGTCATAATGCATGTTGTACAAAATATGGTAGAATAATAGCATATTTCAAAGAATCCATCATGAAAAGACTATATCTAAATTTAAGTGTTTACCCTAACGCGTGCTATGTAATATTTAAGGACTAAAACGTAGCGGAAACACTTAGTAAAACAAACTAAATTCCCCCTTTGTCAGGTGATGTAAAGTGTCTTCATTACCACCTCCATTCACATGTTCCTGTTTCTTGTATCTCTTTTTACAAACAGAGTGCAATAAAACCTTCAAATTCTCAATTTAAAAACCTTTCAAAATTCTCCATTTAAAACTTAAAACAATCGTCAATATGTTCGCTTTTAAATGTCATGACATTTTTTTAACCATTTTTAGCCTTAAACAGCATTGTGAAGAACCCCTCCCAAAACATCGCAGGGTTATGAATTCTTAAGAGCAGTGAAAATGTTATGACATCCACAAGGAGGTCTCATCTCAACTGCCCACTGTGTGATATACAGTCTGTTTACCAAATCGACGGAGTTCATGCAAAATAGTGCTTACCAACTACAGAACATTTTTTGTATTTGTGTCATTCGATACAAAAATTAAAGCTTATATGAACCTTTTTTAGCATTGGACAATTTGCATGGAACCCATGTATACATATTCCAGGCTCGCGCTAGCCGTTCGCATCTTCGCAAAATGCGAATTTATTTTGGAAAATGTGATACTTAATTTGAGGTCTTTAGCAACTTGTGCTAAAGGGTTTTCGGCAGGTATTATTCGCGATAATTTCATTTTATGAAAGAGCATTTGAAACGCGAAAGAAAGTCGCGTTTGCGTACTTGTGCGAAAGGTATGTATCGCCTAGCGCGAGCCTAGAATCTCTAGCACCAATCCCTTTCCAAAATATTTGACAATATTTGTTGACTCACGTTCTCATAGCAATGAGATCGAAATTGGATTTGAAGAAAACGAACTACGAGGGGTTGGCTGAAGTCGAGAAGGACTGGGTTATGACATTTATGAAGTATGTGATAGCAATGGATATTGGCACAAGTGCTTCTCCGCTTATTAAGGGGTGCCACGGCGACACAATTAAAGACAACAAGTAGTTAACAAACGTCATCAGGGAGGAAGATTGTTTACCAATAATATGGTATGGGGATATCTAAGGGTGATTGGGTGCGTGGACAGTTGGGGAATAATTATGGATCTTTCATAAAAGAAGGTTCACCAATATAACGTAATAATTACATGTAAAGACCTTGCATAATTTTGACTTTGATTTTGTGTCCTTCAATGATTCCTTTAAAATGACTTGATATATCTAGAGGTGTTAGCCTGTTTTGGTCGAGCGTCGAGTTCAGGTTCAGATATTGGTGAAATAAAGAAAAGTGTATTTTAAAACTGGGACCAAAACTGAAAAAAAATCCTGAATCCCAGGTTTCCGACCCCATTTTTCATACAAGGCGCAGAAAAATCAACCTGCGAACCCCAAAAACTGTCACTGTAGATTCCCACCAAAAACATGACATGTGCCCAGCGCTCAACCAACCATCCATTGACAAAATCAAGAGAACGCAAGTCAGGGGAGAGAGAAAAAAAAATCATTTTTCTGGCCCAATGTTCCATGAAAACCATCCATCATAAGGACCAATGACAGCATCAAAATGCATAAGCAGGGGATGGAACCCATCGCGGAATAATTTTGGGGGCCTAGTTGACTCATGGATCGCATCTGAACGGCTTATATATGGCTTTGTATAATTTTACATACTGAAATATTCGTAATCTACCAAATCCAACGACATGGATTAACCGTAATTGTTCGATGATTAATCACAGTCGATCACAATAGCTACCATTTGTTAAATTTTATTTCGTTTATTATATAAAACATTGCTGTATTTTTCGGTATGAACATTCAGCGGTGAGGATGCTTTCGGCCATCTTGGCCGTTAAGGATAGTTATTGGTGTGGCCAGGCTCGATCGAAAGATTCTGCGATCGCCGCGAGACAGAAATTATTTCAATATTGCTATAAGTTTCGCAACGGTCGCAGAATTTTCGCTCAAGCCTGGCCACTCCATAATGATTTCCGCAATTCCAAGTCTAAATCACCCTACATAAACATATTTGGCCTCCAAGATGATTCAAATCAAAGGAACAATTAAGGAACTTAACGTGTACATCATTATATTGAACATCATGCACAGTTCAGCACCTCTAATGCGCCAGACGCGTACTTAAGCACACAATCTGGTCAATTAGGTAGGTGGTTGGTTTCTGCAAATGTATATCTGCGGTTCGGTCAAAACAATGGTCTGGTTCGTCTGGCTAAGACAACGAATTACGGTAAACTTATTTACAACTTCTGTTTTTTTTATTGAGAACAAAATAAACAAATCCGCATGTGGCAATTACAAGTCAATTCAATACAAACAAAGTTTTTTTTTTTTCAATATTCGGCTTAAAACAATGCAAGTGTAAACAATCATAACCCATTCTTTTTAATAGCAAACTTATTATATACATTGTAACATGATTTTTACTCCAACAATATACGGGAACCACTCAATTTCGGTTGGTTCCCTATCTCATCCACTACTCTTTTATAAGCAACAAGAGTGGGGATGGGATCATTCTTTACACGGTTTTCCATCTGATCTGATGCTGAGAGGAGATTAAATCTCAAATTTGTATAGAATGTTATCTTCTCAAATATACGGGAACAATTTGATTTCGGTTGGTTCCCTATTCCATACAATGTTGGGTCATAAGCAACAAGAGTGGGAATGGCATCTTTACACGGTTTTGCATCTGATCTTTTTTTCTATTTTTTGTTTACATGTGATCTCGATGCTTAGCGGACACCGCCGCAATATCACAAACACTGTGGTGTTAAGCATCATATCACACGGCCGTTTGACGCACATAGTGGTGACTTACAACCAAACATCTGATCAGTCTATGTGTCCTATCAAAGCTGGCTCCCCTACGTTGTTTCGTTGTTGTCGCAAAGGACATGAAAAACGGACATACGTAACAAACAAACAGCAAACAAAATACAAATATAATGCAAATAAATAAGATTATGATTTATATCAGTTTGTGTTGTACCCGACTGCCTGTCCCTTAACCTACTTTATATTTCCTTAGTGTTTGCTTATACAATTTATGCCTTTATTAAATCAGCATTTCCAATGTTCGGAATATCCCGGATTGTTGTCTTACCCGCATCCATTTGAAAGCGAATAAACTGCCTCCTATCGTTAGCAAATTTTCACATGCATTTCGTTCGATCGATCGACTTCTTGCCAACAAGTTATCGAAAAGAACCTTAAAGAGTCGATCGCGAATACGGATTATTTTTTAATCATTTCAAAAATGTATGCGCCTTTTCTGGTCTAATTCACATGGTTTTGTCTGATGAAAAATCCCAGCAATTTTAGAAATATCTAAATTAATATTTTAGAAAGGTCAACCCTGCTTTATTTCATAGTTATTTTTTGCCTGATTTAAAATGCATATCGTTCGATTGAAATACCTATTTTGTAACGAATTGGCATAATTGGCAAAAACAAACTTGTCGACCGAAAATTATTTCGATTCATTTTTAGGACATTTCCAAAATGGTATAGGCACATCTTTCAATCTGCCCACTTCAGAATATACGTACAAAATCACTGACGTAATCGCTCATCTAATGAATTCTCCATTCCTTCTTAATCATAAAACAACACTTTTCCACATCCTATTTGACCAGATCCATAACTCACAAACTACTTAGCTTGTAGATTCTTCTATGTCAGCTAACACGCAAAAAGCACACCTTTTCAATCATTGCATTTAATTGAAAACATTATGAAATAGCGAAAATGCAGACATAGGGATATGCTGGAAAGTGTGTGGTACGTAAATCATTTATTTTTTCGCAATTACATTGAGATGATTTAACCTTTCTTAACCCTTCTCAACCACAACTAACCAATTATTGTGTCCCAGAATATAGTAACTTATCTTTTTAAAAAACTAGCAGAATAGTATATCTTTATCGATTAATTTTGAAATGAGTTTGAATGAGGCAGACGTAGAGTCTACCTCGATATTTGTTTCATTTTTAAGGAATGGACGGGATTTAGTAGAAGTCCATTTGTTCTTTCAATTGCTGTTTCGTATTTAGTTTTTACTTTTTTACAAAATAGAACATTTATATTATTAGTTTTATTCCAAAACCTTCGTTTTCTATCTATAGAGATAAAGAAGACGCGGTTTAGGTTCGTAGGTGACCGGGGGAATAGGCGGCTGGACTTAATTACATATTAGTTATTTTTGGCAGTACCGGAAATAGTCAAATGATTGAACGCACCGACGCCGCCACCGTCACAAGGGACCGTTTGAAACCGCAAACCAGACGCAACGCGAAAACGAGGCCATGGTAACGACCTACGAGATACATCGACTCACCTTATACTTATAATATATACAGAAAGTTAATTAAGAGGGATAGTTGTGTAGCTGGACTCAATTACATTCGTGATGTATTACTTCCGGTCAGTCACCGGAAGCAGCCAAATGATGAACCCGTCGGCGCCACCGTCGTCACGAGAGACCGATCGGAACCATGGCAACAACCTACGAGATATATCGACACCGCCTTGACAACACAACCCATCACAAGGGCCCGATCACCACCTGACTCTAAACATAGCAGATCTACCTACAAGATACATCGACTGAACCTTGACAACACAACTCATCAATGCTCCTTTCTAACGAAACACACACTCATTTGAAATGAAAAGACAAGTCAGCGATAGGTCGGGGAATGGAGGGGAGCAGTACAGGTGTGTGTATGCCTTGGTGTATGATGTAGAGGGCCTTTCATAACTATTTGTATGATGTAGAACCCTTCATAAGTTCCAAAGAATTTGTATGATGTAGGGGCCTTCACAAGAAGTCTAGTCGCGTGATTAAGCTGTGGGTTCGCGAATACTTGTAAAGAGATGGGACCCAAAGGAGCCAAACAAAAGCTTCAAAAGCTCCATTTGAAGCGCGAAAAGTTCATGAGATGGTATACGTGACGGTAACTGGTGATAACTGGTGGTAACCATGGATATTTTATGGTTGCTAGGGAGGTTGTGACAATATTATGCTTAAGATACATCGGAAGCGAAATAGTGTCTTATGTATCGTGCAACCTTATTAATGATATACTCAGTATTTGTCTTTAATTCTAGTTTTTCATGGAATTTGTAAAGGTCAATCATATAAGCAAAACGCTCCAAGTAACTAGCAACATATACAGTAGACCACGGTTAATTTGAACACGGATAATTTAAATATCGGTGTAATTTGAACTGTTTGCTCGGTCCCAATTTTGTATTTTTCACTATTTTATATCAAATTTTATTCGGATGATTTGAAGTTCGGATAATTTGAACTAAATTTTCCGGTCCCGAGCACTTCAAATTATCCGTGGTGAACTGTAGTTCCATAATACGACGCCCTCGTTAAACAAAAATTCTTTATATCTTAAGACAAAAGCGTACAGCGAAACACCCAAAACTGCTTGTACACAACATGCCATTCAAAACGTTCAACATGAATGCAACATACCTCCAACAAAACGTCTTTGAGCAAGTCGGGAATAAGGTTTTCTAGATAAAAACAAAAAAAAAATTGAAACTAGTCACAGACCTATGATGGACATATAAGCTGACACACACTCGGACCACAACCCTCCCTCACCGTCTCCCTTCACTCCAATGACGATACTTCTTTGTGATGGCTGAAGGCACGTATATTTTGTGCTGTATATTCTGGAGAGACACCAAAGAGCGATGGGAAGGTGTGAACTCTGGCTACAGTATACCTCATCGGACAAAGCCCGCCCTCCCAACTTATTGTCCGTCCGTCTAGCAAAGACAGAAACCAATCGTCCTCTTAAGGTTGGTTGAAGGCACATACATTTTGTGCTATCAATTAAAGGCACATATATATTTTGAAGGAAAGACCGATCGGAAGGTGTGAACTATGGCTATATATCATCGGAAAAAGCCCTCCCTCCCCACTTATTCTCTCCCCATTATGCCATACATTTGGCAGAAACCAATCGTCCTCTTTAAGTTGGTTGAAGGTAAAATACCTCTTATACATATTCTGGACTGAACACCAAAGACCGATCGGGAGGTGTGAACTCGGCCTATACATCATGCGGGGACCTTCTGCCAATCGGTCACGTGACAAGGGCTAGTGATGCATGGGTCTGTCAAAGCGGTAGTGACATATCGGATGACGGAAAAGGGGGCTAGTGAGTGGTCTGTCATCCTGTACCCAGCGCCTCTCAACTCTCGTATATAGGAGTTAGGGGCGTGTGTAACAGGATGGTGGTCGGTGGGATTGCTTTGAAGTACAGTTGGTCCATACTTAATTGGTATGTGATTTTAGCATTAAAGTAGAAATATTGAAAACCCAAAATAAAATATTTTGAAAAACTGCTTTATATGCATGTTATGTTTTCGTATGGATGTTCACTTCTTGACTCCTAAACAAACTTTTGTCTTGTTTTGTTCTTAATACAGCTAAAAGAACAGGAAATTTTGAAATATGACTTTACAAAACCTATGAGCTGCAAACATTTAACGTATACAATATGGTGTTTTCGTGCAAACTGGTCGTTAGTGATAAAAGTTTGAGCTGGCTATTGAAGAGAGTTACAGGCTTATTTTTTTTTCACCAATTTACAATTTACAAAACTATTTATCATGTACAATTATCCCAAAAAAAGGAGAAAAATACTAGAGAAACGGCGCGAGGAAGAATGAAAAAAAAAAACGAAAATATGAATATATAGTGTTTGCGGCCAACACCTCCCAATACCGTTGTTGGGTACACTGGGAAAAAAATAAATCAAAATAAGTGATTAATCAAT
This sequence comes from Hydroides elegans, assembly GCA_001703475.1. NCBI lineage: Eukaryota > Metazoa > Annelida > Polychaeta > Sabellida > Serpulidae > Hydroides > Hydroides elegans. The sequence goes on from LQRL01126794.1 coordinate 7,024, forward strand.
CTGCTTGGGGAGATGACGCCTGCCGTCTTGGCTCTTGACAACACCAGCAAACTCGGTCATTTTTGAAGGTTGTCGATATCAATATCAATACGAAGGTGCCCATCTTCATTTATGTATTGCTATCATATCAAAAAGTGTGCTATTTTGCAAGTGGACTTTACGCGTTTAGGCCGAGTTCACTCGAAAAATAACGCTTATATTGTTTGTTTCTTTTTTTTTCCGGTGAACACAAGGGATTACCGTAATTTTCCGCGTGTAGTACGCATTTTTTTCTTCGAAAATCAGGCCTAAAGTCAGGGTGCGTATAATACACTGACACATCGCATATGATTATTTTCCTATCGGATTTTTCTTGTATAATATATGATTTTATAATATCCATATTTCCGCGTATAATACGCACCCCGAGTTTGAAAATATTGTTGCTCTATTTTTGGCTATGTTTTCGGTTTTGACCATATGAAATATACATCCTAATCATAGAAAATCCTCGTAGAATCGATTTTTCAAGTATCGTAATGATTTTTAATGTTAAATATGCGGCATTATGTTATTACCATTAACGCAAATGATAGACAGATATACTACTCAAGAAAAAATCCATATGAAAATATTCATGTCCGATGTTTCCGCGTATAATACGCACCCCGACTTTAGGCCTGATTTTCGAAGAAAATAATGCGTATTATACGCGGAAAATTACGGTAACACTTTCGAGCCGATATGAAAAATATCTCGAGGCGAAGCCGGGAGATATTTTTCATATCGGCGAGAAAGTGTTAGTTATCTTATATATCGCAGGGCTCTTTTGTTTTAGAAGTAGCCATCATTTATAGGTCTAACAGAGGCCAGTGGCCGTTACATGAAAATAACACACTGCAGAAAGTGGTGTCAGTGTGTTATTAGCTATATCACCGCTGTTCTTCACTATATAAAACGCACCAGCCATGCGATATTATGTTCAAAATTGAAGTTAAAGCAACAAATAAAGCAAAAATATTTCCAAACTTGGGGTGCGTAATATATGCGGAAATATGAATATTTTGGCATTTTGAGGGCAAAAGTCGGGGTGGGTATTATACGCGGGTGCGTATTATACGCGGAAAATTACGGTAACTGCTATCAAAATGTGGCTTTAAGCTTTCGGGCATAATTTGTGTTTCAAGCTACCGTACTTTTTCGGGGTTGATGCACGCATTTTATTTTACATCTTAGTTTAGATATATATTAATTATTATTATATCAAATATCAATATTATATACAAATATTGGTGTTAACATACACCCTTATCCATTGTTGCTTATCATAGCCTATATCTTGATTTTCATATTATTTTATTTTGTGCAATATCTAAATATTCGCAGGTGGCCCAGAGTACATTACATAAAGTTCCTGTTATCATTTTGCTCATTGATCACAGAAACACGTCTTTATTTCATGGAAAATACTGCTGAAAAGAAGATAAAAAACTTCAATGTAGACCACATTGCGATGCTGAATAAAGGATTAAAGGGAATCAGCACTCATTATCTTGCCGATATAATATATGCGACATTTACGAGAACTGTAACGAAAGAAAGAAGCAAATAGGGCATTATCCCTTTTTTATAAAAGATGTTAGAATCATACAAAAAGACACTAAAACCGATATAAAACAAAATGAACTTTACATATATCTTACGTCATTTTTGTTGGTCTATCCCGCTTGGCTGAGTACGTTTTATTAACTGTTACGGAAGGATATGACGTTTAGAAAATAATAGGAAAAAATGACATAATTCGATTTTTTTTAATGAATAATTATTAATCTAATTTTGTCAATATTACCTTACTGCTACGTCAGATTTTATCTAATACGTCACGGTATTACGCAGCAAATGATGTAGGGAAAATGCTTTGGCAAAATAATGTAAAGGCAACCGTTTCACGACGTCGGGCAAAGTCTGATGTGGAAAAACTCGTATGTACATTAATTTGGATGATGTAAGGAAAGAGCAAGTGCAAAGAGTTAAGGGATGTATCGATGCGGGATAACCAAGGAAACATATATCTTTTAAATAAGTTTTTTCTGGATTTGACTTACATGTACCATTATAATGAAAAGAACAAAAACTGATATAAAGCTTATTTACCAAGAAGCACGTGATTGAAATCTTTGAATACTAAGACCACATTTCGTGATACCCTAACCATTGAAGGTTAACCTTTGTTTTTTACCTACTTTGTCCTTAAAGTATCTGGAGGGATGTGTGTAGCAACCTGCTCAAATTCATATATGGTTGGTTGTATTCTGTTTTTACTACGTCCGTCAATGTTTTGTATGTGGGTTGGTGAATGTTTTTTAAAGGTACTTTTTAGAGTGACTTTAAAATCTTTAATTCCTCCTGTAGAGCTGGTGATGCACAATTAGACAGAAACGTTTTATCTATATGCCAGATAACCATATAGGCATATGTGCCTATATAAGCAAGCCACTATAAGCACTTCAAGTTAAGATTTCCCTAGAAAATCAACTCTCATAAAGAATTATATTACTTAAATAACATTGAAAAAAATAGGATTTAAATAATTAAATATCAAATATCAAACATGTAAAACAAAAACATCTTTTATCTTGCTATAAACAGTGTACACTTCAATGTCGTATTAATTTGTTTGAATCAATATTAGAATGTAGGAAAAATATATAAATTGCCATTGATTTCAGACAAATCCAAAGAAACTAAAAACTCATAATAACGAGTAATTACTTTGGTCCAATTATTTTGCACTGACGTCACACTATTCGATAGACGAAATAGACGAAAGTGAATGACGCGATCTTTCCATTGATCACAGAACCCAACTCACCTATTCATGGTTTAATAGTCATGGGTTCTTATTATTTTGTGATGTGAAGTGAGCGCACTTTCATTTCAAAGCGGCGCCCGCTATTAAGGTCTTTTGCAAATCATTATTATTTTCAATGATGATGATGTTTTTCTCTCGTTTCATTGGAATAAAAAGCTCCTTGGTTGGGAGACCCCTTTGCTATCACGCGATTGATTGTAAATGCCAAAGTTGTGTGTGTGTGAGCGTTTTTACTCCGGACGCACACACTCAATAACATCATATCAAGGCATCTGTGCAGAAATGAGACGAGCCCGAACAAATCATGAAGCCGCGTTCACGCAAAAAAATAATATTGTGCGATATAATGTGAAGTTGTTTCATTGTATTGAAGGCATCTGTGCAAAAGAAATCCCGAGATTCTAAGCCCGAGCAAAACAATACCCTTACATAGCCGGATTAAGGTTTTTTTATTTGTTTTTATCGATTCTGTTGCATAGAACCCATTACGTTTAACGTCATCAGAGCACTATCATGTAAACGATCAAGCCCATTAATGAGCAAAATTCGGTCACAACACTATTGTAAAGCTTTTTTTCAGTTTATTTATTTTTTCCTTTTTCTTTTTTCCCCCTTTTTCCCGTTTTGTTTCTTACTTTCGTTCACTTGCCCCTTTGTCCGCGCCTTTTCCTCTAACTAAAATGTCAAGAGTATTTCATTGCGCCGAAAATGCCCTTAATGGCTGCAATCGGAACGCGGAAATAAGAGCTTTTTGAACTAATGGAGCTTATCCGTTTCAGTCCTTTTGCTAACCCCATGGAAACAGATATCTGGACAACTAGAAACGAATACAGTCTCACCCGCTTATCTCGTACCCGCTTATCTCGTAACCCGCCTATCTCGTCACTTTTTCCAATCCCCACTCCCATTTACATATGTTATTTTGAAATAGGATATCTCGTAATTTTGACCCCGGTCTGAGCACTGACGAGATAAGCGGGTAAGACTGTACTAGACTTCTATTGGGTTAAGTGAATCAGAGGTATTTTTCGTGTAGTTTTCAGAATCTGGGGGTCCGAGCATTACGAGTCTATATTAACAGCCAATATACGCGCCAAGGATTTTGATTGAAAAGGTATAGACATGAAATAATGTTTTTAATGCTTATGAATGTACAAGCATATTCTCCCTTAGTTTTCTTTCGAAATTTCCGTTAAAAAAAAATATGCTCCAGTCAGCCATCCATTCCCAAATATAATCTTCAGACAATTGGTTAATAGGATTTCCATTCTTTCGAGTTGTTTCGTCGGAACTTCGGAAAATATGGTTATGGTTTTAAAAAGCATGTCCTAAATGGGTTTAAAGCTATATTTCCCGCGTCTGGAAGCCTACATGTAGCTGAAATCCTTTTAACATGCGAATTCAATGAAGACATCGACCGTTTGGGAGATCATATTTTCCCCTTTTAATTTATTTATACAAGAGGTGTTCAGTTTAATTTTGGACACTTCAAATGTGCTTTGTAGCCAAAACAAGTTGTGTTACCAATACAATCCGTATAACAATAATATGCGTGGACCCTTATATTTTTATTATAACTAAGCCGTTTCGATGTTCAACAATGCCAAGACATAAAATTGATGAAAAACCTGAAGGTACTATTTTGTGCCTTTTGAAATCTGGATCGGGTGTAACACAGATCCAGAGACGACACAATAGAGATAATTTTGATGACACTCGAATGACTCTTACTAATGTAATCAACAAACACGGATGTTGCGGTCAATTATGTGTTCCCGGTCAATTACATGTTCCCGCCTATTTCGGTCAATTACATGTTCCCTACCCGGTCAATTATGTGTTCCCGGT
>LQRL01126815.1:8888-25398 GCA_001703475.1 Hydroides elegans
ATCTACCATGTAAAATGGTTTAGAATTCATCCTATTTTTCTGTCATATCAAATCTCAAACTGCTGTCGAAATAATCATTTTTCAAGCTATAATTCCAATACAAAAATCGAAACCTCAAACGTTTTACCCTTATATTAAAGTTTAAGAATATATTGTTTTGTTATTTAATCTGATTAATATATGTAGCTGAAATCATGTTGAAACGATTTAAAATAAATTTTAGATGGATGAATTTTATGATTTGTATTACTTTTGCAACATCACTTAAAATGTGTAAACCATTAGGCATATTTTTTTCGTTCTTACTTCAGGCCCTCTCGCGAAAACCTACCGAAGCTGGGGAAGAGGTATGTGATCGGTTTATGATTTGTTTGCGAGTAGATCTAATGAGAATGAAATGTTTTTCGTCGTGGAATTATTTAAGAAATATGTATAATGAAAATAGCCTTGATAGATAAAAATTACTTAATGCATGGTTTGATCCAAGTTTGATATTTCAGAAATTGAAATTGCAATAGTTAAATGATCTTTAGAAAACTGTGTGCATATACATTGTAAATTGACAAATCTGAACTGCATTCGGAACACATTCCTGGCTCTGGTACATGCTTCTATGAGTACTACTACTAAAGTACAGCGCTTTAGATTCAATTCGAAACAAGAATAATCCATAAACAAATGTCACTGATTTGCTTGTATATACGCACAGTTAATTACAATAAAATTACGATTATTGGTAGTTTTTAAGTTAATCCGCATAGTTTTCATATCATTTGCTTCTTGCAATAATAATATTTAATTTTTCAACAAAAACAAATGGTGAAGGGTTTACATGTATATCGCTACGGTCGAGGTGCTTTATGTTTTAATTATATGTAAAAAAAAAACTTTTGAGTTTACACACCATCGCTGTAGATAAGAAATAATGTGCTTGTATTTGTTGATAGATATTAACAATGAACATTTGAAACATCCTCCTTTCTTATTTGGTGAAGGAATAGATTTTGTTTTTCCCACCTTTAGTGCGTATTCCTTATTTATATACCAAGAATCAACTCAAGAGACATACTCAAAACTTATTCTACCTATTCTTTATTAAACAGCAAAACCCGATAAAGCACGGTTCATGCTACAATTATAACTCTCACAAAAACCTGATAATCCAATTTTTTTCACCCAATTCCCCTTTTAACCCATAAGCTGACCCCACCGCGTTCGGCCCTCCGTTCCTCGGGCGCGAACCGCAGCAAAGCGGCGACGCGCGTCTCCTTCGCGGCCCCGTCACGTGGTCGCCGTGACGCCGAAGCGCAGGTCCTTAGCGACGACCAACTCGATCTGCTCGACTCGATCGAGAAGATGCTCGCCAGCGAACCCAACCTGGCCGAATCGCAGAAACAGACGCTCGACATGGTGCGCGCCGTGATTCTAACGAAGGACGCCAAAGTGCAGACAGATGAGCCGCTGGCCGCTGATAATGTCAAGGAGATGAAGTCGCGCACACTCACGCTTTTTACGCTGGCGAGCCATCTGTCGCACGAGAGTTTGAAGCTTGGTGTGCAGCCCAGCAGTATCTTCAAGACATTCGCTGATATGAACAAGCGCCTAGCGTCTGGCAATATCACCAAAGAGGAAACGGCCGTTGCTATGGACAAAGAGGCATCGGTTGCTATGCCAAAGGAGGAGAGTGCGGCAACTGTTGCTAAGGAAGAGGCAGTTGCTAAGGAAGCACCAAAACAGGCCACGGTTACTAAGGAGCCAACGGTCGCTAAGGAAGTGGCTGGTCTGGGTGCGCTCAGGGAACACAGCCTCTCTTTCGTGATGGCGGAAACGCCCATTATTCCGGAAGACAACTTGAGAACTGTCACGATCACAGACGCAAATGATCATAAAGAGGTGTGTGCTTGGTTTGTTGTGATGGTGTGTTGTTGCAATTTGTGTGGTGCTTTATGTGGAATGTTCGTAATAGGGGTTTCAGCTCGAGTAGGTAACGGCTTGTTTTTTAATGTTTATTTGTCCATGTGGTCTTAAGCACGTGGTCAAATGTACATGTATTGTGGAGTTGCACGCTTTGATGTTGTTTTCTGCCGCACGAAATCGCTCTCTTTTTGAGTCTCACTTACAAAACATTATAAGAACACAATTTTAGAACATATATCTTATTCTACTCACATTTTAACTTCTATAATTTTATTGGTCACTTATGGTTAATTAAATTGATGTACTATATATCGTTTAAAATCAATATTCATTAAATTATATCTTATAAACCATGAAAAACATATTTAGGCCTACAGTGAATCGCTTCGTTACCGTAGATAATGCCATTTATTAAAAAACAAACAAAGTTAAGCTCTTGGGATGAAGGGCACTTAGCTCATATAGCTATGTAGAAGGAATATAGAATCCAGGTCAAAATGTCGACGGTCAAAATGTCGACGATCAAAATGTCGACGGTCAAAATGTCGACAATTTTGGCAACATAGGTCAAAATGTCGACGGTCAAAATGTCGATGGTAAAAAAAAAACAATTTGTTATTTAATAGCAAAATAACATTGTCACTCGAATTTCATAACTGGTTGTCTGTTACCAATAAACTCACAGTAACGTTTGGAATATTTCATCTGTGCTTCTCCTTTACTTATCAAATTTTATCAATGCCAAGCGTTTACCAATCTATGTCTCCATATCTCCTCGTTTATCCATCATATTTACTATATTAAACTTTTAGTGCCAATATATTTCAATTGCGCATCTGACTTGGACATGCTTAATCCACATACTGTATTGTGCGTATCAAAATCTATTGTTTGACTGTAAAGTTTGAAAAATATTGAATACCTAGACGAAAGGTCCATTTATGTAAACGATTGCGCAGAAAAAAGAAAATGCGTATTGTAAAGAGTGTTCCGATTTTGTATCGATTGAATGCATGTTTATGTCGATAGTGTGAATAAATAGAGAAATGTAAGGTTGTGTTTTATTTATGACTGTTATGTGTTTTTTACCATCGACATTTTGACCGTCGACATGTTGACCTATGTTGCCAAAATTGTCGACATTTTGACCGTCGACATTTTGACCGGATACCATGTAGAAGACGTCGGAAATCCGAAATTTATTACATGAACGTGAATTTATATCTTATACAAGCTTATATCGTTCCATTAGGACTTTGCACTGATTTTATTTCTTCTTGTTGTCTCATCACAAGTGTGGTTTGATAATAATTCGCGTATTACTCAATTCTAATAACCAGAAAACAGTTTATTTATTATATAATATCAATAATGTGTTATGATTTGAATTAGATGAAATAAAACATAAAACATACAGATTCAAGTTAAACTTTAGGTCAGGTTTTTGAAAATAATGATGTGCTTAAGATAATTCGATCAATGTCAATTTTGTATTTGTGACAATTTTTAGTCTTTAAGCCTTGCTTGTGCTACATGCATGTATATACAGCTTTAAATACTATCATTTGAGCATGTCCTTTTAGATACAAAAATTGTGCATGATAGATTCTATGATCTTTATGTCGTGTCTGCATGCTTGTTCCCTCCTTCAAATACACAGCTGAGTCGCGCCGTCACCCAATTGGGTCTCCACCCAAGCTTGACGCAATTCCCCACTCTGGCCACCATGGGTTCGGAATTCCACGGACCCACGGAGACACCCGAACTCTCCATATTCCCAAGTGAGGCAACGGGATTGGTCAGTGCCGTCGACAGCGGTGATTTGCCTCGGGATGGTATCACTCCGCCGCAAAACACGTTCAGCGAAAAAGAGGCCACTCAGTTCTCGACAATGCCGAGTGAGGTTAGAGATTTGATTGATGACGTCGTAGGATCGCGTCGGCACAGTATGCGGTGATGTCATGGCGTGACGTTAGCACTTTTGTAGTGGCTCTTATTTCGTCATATAATGTTGTGAAGTTATCACTTACATTTTTGTTGTCGATTCTCATGATGAATTGCTTTTATTTGCTGTAATGTTTGTATTTGATTATTTTATTTCATTGATTTTGAACTTTGGAGGACTCTTCTCTCGGCACATACATTTTGTATTGCGGAACACTCAGATCCATATTCGACCAACATTATTGTTTATATGTTGAAGTCATGGTGTGCATTGTTCTCGTTTAATTTTGTTTTGCTTTTCAATTTTAAAGTGACTAATTTCTCTTTCGTGTTTTCATTAGTCACATCCTTTGCCTTGCAATAGTTGAAATATCATATCAATTTTTTTCAGGGTATCGTATAAACTTGGTGAATTTATCTGTGTTAAACTCGTGTAAAATACATATTGGTATCAGTTTATAACCTTGTGTTTTGAATTTATTTTACTAACCCACACTTTGAAATATTAATCAAAACTTTATTCATATCTTGTCCGTATTGTATATAAAGTATGCAATTCATGTTATAATTTACCGTTGTTTTAGAATTTCTTATCCTTCTACGCTTGTATTTATAAAATTGGCATTTCTATATTCTTGATTTAGCATTCAATTATATGTGAACCGCAATATTGAACTTTCTCAATAATATAAAAGTAAAAGCTTTTGATCGTGAGATGACATGTTAAACCAGATATTTTTATAATGAAGTCTTATCAATTGATTCAATACAGTATTTATTCAAATGGTGAAATAATAGCTCCCCTATTATGCAAATTACATTTCCCCATACAAACAAATCACATACTCACTTCTCCCCCTTTATTTTCGCTAGGCCAAACCTGTCTCCGAGGCCGTCCGCTCCGAATCGGCCATGAGCCGCGCGTCGTTGCGCGAACACAACAAATCGCTGTTGGACAACCTGCGTCGATCGGCGTCAGAGCGTCGCAGCAAATCGCCCGCAGTGGACACGGGTGCACTCGCAAAGTCAGAGCTAGACAGCATGGAGCTGGATGAGGATGGAGATATGCCCTTTCCGCCCGATCTCAGTAAAGGTGCGGTTATGTTTTTGAACGTGGTTATATTGTGTGCTTATATTGGTTTAGGGGAATAATATAGAAAATATATTTTTTTGGCAAATAAGACTTTCAAACTTTCAGAAATTGGGATGGATGAGTTATATATGTTATTATCGTCCAATCTCAGTAAAGGTGTGGTTATATTAATAAATGTGGTTATATGGTGTGCTTATATATTGGTTTAGGGGAAAGATGTTGAGATGGGGATGAATGCGGAAAGATATATACCATTCATTTTAGATCCCAGTTTGGTTATCTATGAGTATGGTATATGTTATGTGGTTATATTATGTGGTTATATTGGTTAAGTGTTATAACATTTGATCGGGATGAATGCAGATGCAAACAAACCCTCCTGCTAGATCTCGGTAAATGTGCCGTTATGCAATTTAATGTGGTAATATGGCGTGGTTATCATGGTTGACGGGATAATGTATTTGTACAAGTCTGGAGATGGATTATATTAGATTAGAATTGAGACAATCGTTTCGTACCAGTTATCATTAAATATGGTTTTGTCGTTATGTTTAATGTTGTGGTTATCAAACCGGTTTTTTTTAAATGGATATGGTTGAGGTTGTAAATGACACCATTCATTGTTAGTTTTTTTGCATGCAATGTTATTTTTTACACCTTACAGTGGAGAGAATGACGCACGATATTGGTACATCTCCCATCATGTTTTCCAAAGATGGTACGCGGATGACACTCAAGTCGGAGTAAGTGCTATGAAATTGTCCTCTAGTTTATTATTAGTTTGACTTTGAACCTCTTTTCATGCTCACTAATGTCTCGTGAATAAACATTGTATATATATAACGCACCTGCACACCTTATAAAAAAATGGACAAATATTTCGCACCACCTTGATATTACCTAAGTTTAATTTTCAGAACTGCAGCAGAAAATGATGAATAGGCAAAAAGAGTTTAACAGTTAACATATTTATTTTTTTTAATAAATCACTCCGTGTTGTTCCTTAACATCAACTTTATTTTTTGGTTCGTATCATTATGCACATTATGTTTAACCTGCTTTATTGCACACGGTATTATCTCATTTAAATTCCAATATTGTCTCTCCTGCTTTCCTTCACTCTGTAATATCCTTATTTTTCACAACAGACTCCCTTCCCCAATATCCCTCCGTAGTTTCGCATGGAGTCCCAATCCCCTTAGTGAAGCCATGAGTTTCGCTGATTTTCCCGAAAGTCTCGCGGCTCCTTCTGATATTCCCGACATTCGTGTTTTGTCATCTGGCGGGTATGCAAATAAAATGCATGTATGAGTCGAGATGTTTGTATGTTAGACAGAATTTTTGCTAGAATCTGCATTGCACGTCGATGAAATTTTATGCAGATTCCAGATTTTGTTTGCGGATATTCGAAATAATTTTGCGAATATTTGAAATGTTCTAGTTTCTAGTATTTAGTTGTTGGTAGATATTCTTGACGTGTTTCTTATGTCGAATATTAGAAAAATTGGGCAAAAAAAAGTAACTTTATAACTGTGAACATGTTTTTTTTTTTCATTCGTTAGGTTGTAACATGTAGCTTTCCTTTATCAACTTCGGCCTTCTAGTCGTTGTGTACAGGACACTAATGAGTAAAAAGAAAATAAAATTAGAAAGAAGACAATGCAATAACCTCAATATATTACCTTTCAACTTTTGCGTCCGCATATTATTGAATGAAATGTCCACATTTAATGCTTAAAATCTAAAATAAAATTATATGCAGATAAATAAAGATAATTTAGCCTCATCATAGTAATAGAATTTTAAGAATGGCGTTTGATACTTAATAACATTTGATTTGAGTATGGCTCAAGTGTATGACCTATATAAGTGATTAAAGTAAATCTTACTTTTCTTTAGGCAAATCAGCTGGATTTTCATTTTTGTGTGTTTTTCAGATTGTAAAATGTTAGAAATAGGCCATAGGCTCAAAAAAAAATTGTTTTATAAAAATAACATTCATCAATCCAACCATTGAAAATTAACATTTTTATTTTCACGTATTATTAAAAAGGAAGAGCTATGATATATTTTTTCTTTAATATTTAGTTTTTATTCCTACACTATTCAATTTAGAGTATACGTTTTAAGAATTAAATACTTTAGCATGCAATAAGCAACAATGCGTCAAAGATCAATTGTTACATCTTATTTAAGCTGATAGATCAGACAAACCTTCTGCACCAATTCTTTTGCATATAACACCGACTTTATACATGTATATGTTTTTTTCTTCTTTTAACGCTTACATTGGACCCTCCTCAATCTTAAATAAAAATAAAATAAATAAAAGTCGTAAGAGTTCCTCAACCATGTACCGATTCAACAAATCTTCCCGCCAGACTCCTGTCCTTGTGACAGAAAAATCAGTTGGCGGGGTCACGAGACCCGTGTCTTTTGCGGAAAAATATGTCACCGATGTCACCCAACCCATGTCCGTGAAGGAAAAATCCATCCGTGGTATCACACCTTATGAATCTGTTCGAGTCAAATCAACCCGCTGTGTAACACCCCCTATGTCTATACGAGAAAAATCCATTGGCGGTGTCACGCCTTCATTGTCCTCATCAAACAAATCCGCCAGTGTCACACCCCCTATGTCCACAATTAACAAACCCATTGGCGGTGTCATGCAATTCGAGTCCTTTGCGGACAATTCTGTCCGTCATCCTATGGTGCCGGGGCGGCCGGATGAGATAACTGTGAGGGTCGCACAAAGTCATCCATATCAATTCGCTGAAACGTTCACACAAACGGGCGAGGAATCAGACGAAGAATGGTAATTGTTCTTTTAAAAAGGGATCCGTTAGATTTTGCACAGTTCATCAAAATCAACATGATATAGATTCATATTAAATCTAGGAATAGTGAGAACGTATTGATTTGTCAAACAAATTATTTTAAATAATAACGTGAGCCTGAGCGTACGTGAATAATCTTGGGAACCTTCTCAGTTTGTTCCGATTTAAAGCTTGATTGTGTTCACAAACTTGATTCTTTTAATTGTCTATTTGAAGTTTGATTGCAGCACATTGTTTGTGATAATACAATTGTTACTTGAAAATATTTTATGAATGTGTGTCGTTGGTTGATATGTCTGTTTATCTTTGTTCATGCACGCAGGGATGACATAAGGAATTGGTAAAAAAAAAAAAAAAACTTTTTTTTAGAGAAATCTTAATTGTTTTCTGAGAATTAAATATCAAATATTGAAAGAATATATTTTTTATATTCTTTTAATTCATTCATTTTAACATGCGAAGAATACTTTTATGCATTCAAACAAATTAAATAAATAACCCATATTGATACAATGATTCAATTGAAATATTTGAAACAAAAATGTTATTTTTGAAACTTAATAAATTATTCACTATCTGTTTAATTTTTGTGAGCATATGTAGCTTAAAAAACATAAAAAGGGTAGTTAAAAAACTTATTCATATCGGATGGCTACCACGTCATGTGCTATGTTCTGTCGGCGCCCGGTTTCATATTTGTCCCACTTAATTAAAGTGAAAAACGAAGAACATGTATATAGCGTCTAAATGTAGAAGTTCTGAAAGTAACTTATACAATTTTGCCCATTGTGTCACTCTAAGAAATTCCTGAAATCGAGTCCAGGATTAATCCTGGAAATCACCCGTGAAAATTATGTGCAAATCCTCTCCGTTGTTACTGAATCTTCTTCCTGTTTTCGTAGATATCACCGTGTAATTTTTTCGTTTGTTCACAGGAAGTCGATTCCGGTGGCCGACCACCCAATCGTGCAGGAGTACCTCAAGGTTTACGACACGATCGTCAACTTCAAAGAGGTCATGTCTACCTTCTTCATGGACAAAGGTCGGTTGCAAATCAATTGCATCTTTTACAATGTTTTAAAATTATGTCCTTAGGCTATATCACTATATCGTTCATTCTTTCACGTAGTTCCTGATAGTATTTTTGAAGAAATTTAAAGCAAACCTACAACCACCACTATCACCCTTATCATTCCTTGGTTGATCTTGTTTTGACAAAGGTTTACACTTCCTATTCATTAGTATATGGAATCCATTTAATTTATTTTTCCGTGATTTCAGACATGACATCGCTGAGCCAGGTGCTCGCCGACATCGAGCTGATTCCGTTCGACCGTGACGAGCGAGTGCAGCCACAGGTCGAGGAGATGACCTTCAATATTGCCTCCAGTGAGTGCACAAATTTAGGGGGAGATTGTATTATTTTGTTTTAGTGATACAGATAGAAGTCTATTGTTTTCGATTAAGAAAATTACCTTCATAATATCCTCCAGTGAGTAGCCGACTTATTTGTTACTCGTGGGGTTGGGAAGCGTTTTTTATACCAGTTTATAAATATATTGTAAAATGATTTCAAAATTATCGTTTACATTTCTTCATCATTGCTCCTAATATGCATATAAACATGTAAATGTATAAAAACGACTTATCTATTTTTCAGTTCTTGAAGACACAATTCAAGTGGTCACCACTGCTGTCTCTAATGATCGGGTGAGTTATGCGCGATACATTGCTTTTATTTCAAATTCTTGATTTAAAAAAAAAAAGGATTAGTATAATTTAATAATATGATAACAGCTAACATTTTTAAAAAAATCTTCAAACCATTAATACGATCCCGTTTAAATAGTGTTCAGATATTGAAATACCGTTATTATACGTGTTTCGTAAAATTAACATCTTTGTAACTAAGTTTTAGTTTGTTTCCATCCCATGTCTTTCTATCTTTTGCATGATTATCCTACAAGTTCTTATTGTACAATTGAATTAAATGGCCTCGTTTCGAATGAACCCCATAAGACTCTATGCGCTTTCCGTGTCGACAATACAAAATGTGTTTCATCAACTGTATTTTCGTATAAAATGTTGCTTCAGAACGATTTCCAGTTGCTCTGATAAACTTGAAGTGTAAATACAAATAATGACCAAGTTGCCTGCTAATTCAATACATCAGCGTCTATTGGTATATAAAAAGATGCAATAGAATGCTACATTAAACGTACGCCCCCGAATGTTTTATCATTTCTTGGTATGTTGTATTATGTTTTACTGCATATTAGGAGTGTAACTCAGGTCTGAGTAGACTATCATCAGTAAGTCTCTAAGTCCCATCATGCATGTTGTCTTTCTAGTCTTCAAACTTTTATGGTCGTTTTGAAATATTTGTTTGATTGCATCTTTATTTTTGAAATCGATTTTTAGTGTGTTTTTGTCTTCTGCCGGATATAGTATTCAACTCTTCCGTCTCCATGTCGTTTGAATATCTAGCTTACGTAATTATTTTGGTTGTATAGATTGTAAAAGGAGTTTTATTGCTTTTAGGCTTATAATTTTTGTAGTATTTAATGGTTTTGAAGTCGTTATATAAGAATCATTTTTTATCATTTTTTTCGTCGTTCTTAGCTTTGTGACCAAGACAACAAATAAGATAAAACATCATTTTGAAATGCTATAATAAAATTTTTGAAAACATTTGTTCCAGTTTTCATATATCTACTCAAATTTCAATACATATGTGTCGATTTTTGATGAAATTTGTTTGTGTATTTCAATTGTGTAGTGCGTCACCAAATTATTCTTTATTTTTGCATGATCGATTTTATACTTTCATTTTTATTTTTATTTTTTTGATAATGCCATAGTTTAGATTAAAAAGTAATGCTGTGTGCATTACATCAATTATAAAAAAGAAAAAGGCAATTTATCACTATTCAATATTTTATTTATAATTATCGCGGATTCAGATTAATATTGGATCGACATGTATTCCCATATTTCTCTTGAATAAGAATTTTAACGAAACAAAACTCATTATATATTATGGTCTAAATATATTTATGGTGTAGTTCTCTATCGAAACCTTAGTGAGAATTTCAAAATCGAAATTAAAGTTTAAAGAAATCCACATTTCAGGCGTACGATATTCATTGCAGATACTCATGAAATAAATGAGTCAATCATGCTCTGTCGGATTAGCATGTTATGTATAGCAATATGTACCGCGATTCTTAATAAATTGTTCCTCTTCCTTACAGGAATACCCAGTCTCCTCCCTATTGGGTGGTCTCTCCCGCGACCACACGCGCTCGATCCTATTCACGCGAGAACGCAGTCAGCCAATGGGCTTGATGCACGGGGGTCCTTTGCCGTCACGTGGCGAGCTTAAGACGGCCCAAAGCGAGGCTGTGTCGACGGTGCACGAGAAGTACGATGATCTGAATGCGATGCATGATCAACTGCAGCAGGAACACAATCAACTGTGAGTAAAAGGATTGTTAAAGGCAAGGGGGGATGTGGGTAGATCTGGTATGTATTCAAAATGTATTGTTTTGAAAATGCAAAGTCTAATAGACTTGCCTTGATATATTAATCGAAATGCGATTTTAATGAGAAGGCAATATGCAATGGTCCGACTAAAACTTCTCAACTTCCTTTATGTACATTTATATGTCTGATCAATAACTTATTAATCGAAAGCCTGCAATATTTTACAATATTCTTCTGTTCAGCTCATCAACGGTGAAAGCATCTCTCATAACACTCAAATTGCAACTTTTATATTCACACAATTCCTCATTTTCTTTTGCCCGCAGCCAATCGCAACTGCAGGCTGAGAAGAAGCAGCACGAGGACCAGCTGAACCACAACACGGTGGTCATGATGGAGATGCAAGACACGATCCACTCGCTGCAGCGCGAGTTGTCCATGCTCGGCCATAAAGCGAACGAGTACCAGCAGCAACAGCAGGCTCAGGTATGTGTGGCGTAATAAGGGGAAAGGGGACTACTTTCTTTGATTCCGAACGCATATTTCATTTTTTTTTTCATTGGTAGAATACTTGTGCTGATCGACGTATGACGAAATGCGCTAATATGGGAGCACAATGCTTTTCATGTTGCTTATCTGAACAAAAAAAATTCAATATATTATTTTTATCATGTGTCTTATTGTTGTCTTTCATGTTAGAGATTCTTTCGCTTTTATGAACTCGGTGTTGTCATTGTTGTTGTCAAACTTTAAAACATGGTCTGAATTGAGACTTTATTTGGTATGGGGTATATTTATTCAAATAAAAACAACATGTAGGTTATAGATTATTTCGATCCCCAGTTTTGCTGAGAAGTTGCTGTTTATTGACTTTAAAATGCTCTAATACATAAGAACGCACTAAAGTTTTAAAAAAAAAGTATTTTCTTGCACATTTTAAATAGCTTACCAATTCTTGCACATGTACATTACTAAATGGGCGTAGTTGCTGGTTTTATGCTTGTTATAATGTTCTTTATTCGCGCACTTTAAGCAAACGACTTCAGGTTTGTATAACAATTTATCGAGAATGACCATCTGTGTTAATCCTCATTTCCTTTAAAAAGAGTGCCACGAGCAGTTCTTCAGCGATGAGTCATTCGACCCGATTGTCAGATGCAGAGCAGTTGATTCCACCGTTTACCCAAGCGCAGCCTCCCGTTTACAAGTTCAACCCCACATCCGTGGTATAAGCAATGGCATGAAACTAATAAATAACAATTTTTTGGGCTATATCCTGTTTTTGCTCCCGACCACTATCTCTCGTCGCTCCCCTGAAATTTGATAGAAATCTCGGTCTACATAGACTTATATTTAACTCTCTCTTATGGGATCAAGGTAATTAAACAGGACATAGCCTAATAATTATACATTTAAGTTTTGATAAATATATTGCAGGAGCATTATTAATGGCATGTCTTATTTTTTAGGTCTTTTCAGTTTAACTTTTATTTTCGATTATAAGTATACTTTCTTATTTTGTGATTTATGGAACTTGTAAATATGAGAATTTTCGGAGCTATCGTCCTCTTTCATTTGCGAACCATCACAGAATTTCCATTAAAAGGGATATGAATGTGCTAACCAAGATATTTATTGTTGCGTGTTTGAGTGCCTCTAATATTTATTCCACATACTAATAACCCCTACCTCTTTTAGCCTCCTAAACGTATGGAGTCGAAAGGAGTACAGTTCCCATTTGACGCAAACTCGCGTAACGCTAGTGCCAGAAGCACTCAGGTAAAGGGTAGAACAATGGCATGGATTATCCGATGTTGATATATTTGAAGGATGATTGATGCATTTGATTCGTATTAGGTAGCGTAAAGGATTATATGTTTCCTTGTTTCTCAGCCATCTTAGCCAAAAACTCCTTGTGAAGCACCCACTTTTCCACCCCCACAATTTACCCAAAATTATATCAAAAAATAAATTTAGAAAATTTTGATTTAACATTAATAAAAATGATGTGATGTGATAAATACGGTTTATGGTATTTTTCATTTAGTTAAGTGATGTGTGATAATTACTCTCGAACTGATTCTAAATCATTAAATCTAACATAATCTATTTATGATTTTTGTAGTCATATTAGTAATTTTATTAATAAATACCCCGCGGCCCGGTGATGCATGTAAATATTGTCAGGCATGCAAATAATGTATAGGTAGTGGCATGATCAAATGGTGAGAGAACATTTGATTTTAGTTTAGAATCATTGATTATCATTTTACCCATGTCGATTTCTTTTTGAGCGATTGAATTTATTATGAAATTTGACTGCATCAAGACAGTCTTCTGTGATTTTATTGTATCTCTTACACGCAGTGATATTTTTAAAATACAAATGTTTGTGACATAGTAATGAATAAGTTGTGACATAGTAAACACAATAAAAATATCTGGTGATTTTCAAAATTCAATTGTTGTGCTGTTGCATGAAAATGAAGATACATTTTTAGAAGTTTTATACATAATTAAAAAAATCAATATGTTAATTATGACTTTAAATAGATAATAAATTGTACGAAAATGTATCATTCTTGGTATCGTCTTCGCTTAGTTAAAATGTCAAGACTTCAGTGTAAAACCACATATATAGATTCTATACGTCAATGACAATTTAAAACATATGTTGATACAGTTGTGATACCCATTTAATAATTGTCTGTTAATCTATGCACAATAACCATATTTATACTTATGCCTCTGTTTTTTTTCGTCTTAATATGAACATTTTAGCGCAAGCGCACAAGTTTGCACATTGTTCATTTAATTGATTTAAATGATAATCTTTTCTTTCTTCATCTTACAGAGCGAGCGCAGTCAGACGCCGATCATGTTCACGCGACTCGACTCGGAGCGAAACGCCAAGATGATGAAGCGAGCGGTTAACGAGGAGCGACTTCCGGCTGAAAAGTATCAGGTGAGTGGGAGTGGGAAGAAAGGTTGGAATGATATAAAATCGCGCACTTAACCTTTCCGGGTTGTGACTTGCCAACTGTGCAGTATTTTTGCTCACTTCTTTATTTCTATGTAACTTCCCACTCTTTAGACACTATATATCTTTCTAAAGCTTGGTATCATTAAACGTCCCTAACCTTAAATTCACTCAGCTCTTATACTTTGGAAATTTGAAACATTAAAATAGAGTAATGCATTTGTATATCTGTATTTGTCAAATATCAATGAAATTTAGATTTGTAACAAAAGGGACATTTATCAATAGTGTGTAGTTACGATAGGTTTATTATAGCATATTTGAAAAATATATGCAGTATCACAATTGAACCGATTAACCTATTATCAATACAAGTGGCGATCCATATTGAAAGTTAAACGAAGAAGGGATATACATGTACATGGACAAGTTCATGTACAAGTTTGAATAAGCAAACTATTGATCCGATATAGGATCAGATCAATTTGTTGAATTGCTTTGCCTTTAAACAGAGAATGCTCAATAAATTTTGACAAATGACCAATAAAAATGTGCAAAATAATTTTGTTAATGTATGTATTCATTGTCAATTAAAAAAACATATCTGGATATTTTCATTCGAATTCGACCGTCTCAATGACAAATAACAAACTTTTTTTTTTCATCGAACTTAACTTGGATATGTTCGTTTGAGCTGAGATAGACGAATGAATAAGATGAATAAAATGAACTGTAACAAAACTTGTCACTAAAGTAGAGAGATCGACAAAAATAAACAAAGTAAGTTCATGAAATTAGTTTTGAGCAATAATCATCTTTTCCTCAGACTGCGGTGGAGGCGATGGACCGCTACGTGGAGATCCCTTCGCGGCGAATGGCGCATCTGGCCGCCAAGTACGTGCACCACCACCACATGCGACAAATCGAAGGTGAGAAGAGATTAATTTATTTCAAAAATAATAATAGTGAACAGTTATATTTTCCAACTCAAATATGTGAGAAAAGGATATATTTTTCAAGCATTTTGTTTGTCATTCTTCTTTCAAAATTGTACGAATTCTTAATATAAAACGAATTTTCAACTCTGCAAACTAAGTTAATCCATTTTCGTTTCCATCAATTTTTACTTTTCCTAGTTTGATATTCATCTATGATTTAAGTGTGTTTGTATATTTTAGACTCGGTGCGGCAAAATAATAACTTGGACGAGAAAGTGTTCCATGTACTCGACAGAATGGAGTCCATGCAAAACGAAGTGAGTATGATTGAATTGGTTTATGAAATTATAAAAAAAAAAAAACAATAAACTCAATGATATGTTAGCTAAATTAACTTGAAATCCATCACATTTTTTGTTCAAAAATGGCAAAACCGGTGTACACAATTTGCATAAAGAACATAGCAAAACCTTACGAAATATAAAGCCTGATATGGTAAAATGCCATTTAAAACGTCCTGTACAATATAACTACATGTTAAATGTTTTTACAAAAATGAAAAACGCTTTAACTCAGACAACCATGTTTTTAAACCTGAATCACCCATTTACCCTTTAGCGTGCCCACCGTTGGGCTGAGAAGATGGACTCACTGGGGGCCGAGCGACTTCACTTGGCCAACTTCCTCATGATCACGTTGGACGAGATCGAGCGAGAGTCGGGCATCTTTCTCATCAAACCCATGTTCTCATACCGGGCACCGTGAGTAATGTTATGATTAGAGAGAAAAGGGGTAATGTTGTATCCATGTTTTTTTCCCACATGCTCTCTTAGCTGTTTTGAGGCTACTCGTTAAGAGTTTTATTATCCCCCGTGAAACGGAGGGATATAGGGTTGGGCTTGTCTGTCCGTCTGTCTGTCCGTCCGTCCGTCCGTCCGTCCCCCCTTGACATGGGGTAGTTTGTGCACGCGAGTTAGTTATGAAGGGATTGAGCTAGAGCTTTCGAATTTTATACACGTATAAACCAATGTCTGGAGCTGTGCCTCGTCGAGGTTTCATCTCGATCGATTGAAAATTGTTGATTCTAGAGCACTTTAAAAATGGTCGATTTTAACATTTTTCCCCATTGGTAAGCACTTTGTGCACGCGACTTTTGTATGAAGGAATAAAGCTACGGATTTGAAATTTTATATGCGCATAAATCAAGGTCTGAAGTCGTGCCTCGTCAAGGTTTCATCTCGATCGATTGACAATTGTTGATTCTAGAGCACTTTAAAAATGGTCGATTTTAACATTTTTTCCCCTATGGTAA